>JZSA01002589.1:0-97507 GCA_000956155.1 Cotesia vestalis | reverse complement strand
TTTTTTTTTATATGATATTTTATAGTAGTAGTTCGTGCTTTTTATTACGCGTATTACTAGGTTATTATCAATTATCTTTATAATTTCTATTTAAAATTATTAAAAATAATCAGCACAAACTATAGCGACTCAGATTTTTAGATTTTAACTTTTTTCTTATGTAAAAAGCGGACGGCCAGAGACTAAATAATATAAGGATGCATGTTAATCTTACAATAGATGAGAAACTACAGTGAAAAAAAGATATTTGACAGCTTGCAATTACACACGCCAGGCGGCGCAAGAATAACTTTTACATGAACTATAGCTTGAAGGGGATAGTTTGCCACCGGGAATGCATTGAATTAAAATTGTCAATTTTTATTATAATTACAAAAAATTCTGAAATCCGAACAAAAACATTTTCACTGTAAAAAAATCGCGCCAAGTCCTCGTTCATAAGACTATTAAGAAAAAAAAATTTTATTTCTTTACAAAAAAATATAAAATGAGAAATTAAAAAATCCAAGTAACCGATATGGTTTCATATGATTTTCGGAAATTAAAAAATATTTTTTTGTAAATTTAAAAATTAAAAGAAACTATTTTGGAACGTATTTAGTGTGCGTGGTTACGAAATATTTTATTTTTTTGAAATTCCTAAAATCTATCTACTAGGACTTTTAAAAAAAATTGAAGTACACAATGACGCACACCAAGTACGTTCCAAAATTGTTTCTTTTAATTTTTAAATTTACAAAAAAATTTTTTTTAATTTCCGAAAATCATATGCAACCATATCGGTTACTTGGATTTTTTAATTTTTCATTTTATATTTTTTTGTAAAGAAATAAAATTTTTTTTTTCTTAATAGTCTTATGAATGTGGACTTGGCGCGATTTTTTTACAGTGAAACTGTTTTTGTTCGGATTTAAATTATCCGCAATACATTCAAGTATTGTACATTATCGTTCGAGCTAAGGTTTCTAGATGTCATTGTTGCGCGGTTGTATTTTTTATTTTTCCTCAAATACCAACCATCTTCAAGTGAAATATGCATGTATTAGTAATTCACTTCAATCATTAGACTACAGTTAGTTTCGCGTTTGGTGATACAAACACATTAGTATAATACACAATTCGAATTTGACAGCTTGTTAGTAAATAAAATATCAATTACATACCTAATTACTACATCGTTATAATAAATAACTATACAACAAAATTACAATGGAGCGAAACCTTGAAAAAACAATGGAAGATGCGTAAGTTTTATTTTATTTTACGTAAACTGTTGTGATTCTGAAATCAGCTGATATCTATGAAACTAAAGTTAGCAGACGTCTAAAAATTTATGATTTTTTTTTATTAGTTAAATTACAACTAAAAAAAATTAATAAAAAATTGCACTAATATTTTTTCAAGTTTTTTACATGTGAAAATTTTTTTTTTTAATTTTTTAAGTGAAATTTTTTCAAAAAAAAATTTCTAAAAATTTTGAAATGTCGGCTAACTTCATTTTCATCTGATATCTGACAATTTTTAAAATTTTTACTGCCAATTCATTATAAAAAAAATATAGTTATAAAAAATTTCCTCTTACGTTTTATACGTTGCTAGAAGCTAAAGTTTTTAATTCGAATTTTTTTATAAGTATTTAGTGGTTATAAAAATTGAAACAGTTGATTGGTGTCCTTCAATTTTAGTACCACAAAATGTTTTTATTTTAATGATATTAATTAAAGCTAGCTGTCACTTGACAATTTTTTAATTTTTTTTAACAAAAAAATTTGTTCTAAAATATTATTTTTAAAAAATTGCATTTTTTATTTATTAAAATTTCTACAAGTCCTTTTTTTTAATAATTTTTTTTTTTGCTATAATTTATTTGTTAAAAAAAATTAAAACAATTGTGATGTGACAGCTAAATTTAATGTCATAATTTTGTTTAACAATAAAAATTATTTCAACAAAATTGCAATTATAATTTTTTTATGAAAATTAACTCAGCTGATAGTTGATAATTTTAAGGATTTTTGCAAAAATAAATTATGGCAAAAAAAATTTATAAAAAAAATTGACATTTAGAAATTTTAAAAAACTACAAATGCAAATTTCTTAAAAATAATTTTTTGGAGCAAATTTATTTGTTAAGTGACAGCTAACTTTAATTTTATAATTTTTTTTTTTTATTTCTACGTGTCAATTTTTTTAATAATTTTTTTCTTGTCATAATTTATTTGTTACAAAAATTTTTTAAATATCTACTAAATTTATGACATTAAAGTATATAAATTAAGTTAGCCAAAATATAAAAATTTTTAGAAATTTTTTTTACTAAAAAAATGATGACAAAAAAATAAAAAAAAAAAATTCAATTGTAAAGAACTTGAAAAACAATGCGTGAAATTTTTTAAAAATATTTTTTAGTTCTAATTTGATAATTAAAAGAAAATCAAAAAATTCTAAACGTCGGTCTAACTTTAGTATTATCATTAAAGTTAGCTGTCACTTGATAATTTTTTAATTTTTGTAACAAACAAATTATTTTTAAAAAATTGGATTTAAAAATTTTTTAAAATTTCTACATGTCCATTTTTTTTCTAACTTCTTTTGTAATAATTTAATTGTTACAAAAATTGTTAAAATTATTAAGTACCTACTAAATTAATTTACATTTTATTTTAAAACAAAGTTTTTTAAGTAATTTTTTTTTTTTACTTTCTTATAATTACAGGTCAAAAACAGCAGGAATAATGGGATGTATTTTAACTGATAAATCAGGACTTTGCCTTGGTGGTAATTTTTTTTTTTTTTAATTAACAATTAGTTATAATTATACAAAAATTTACTTAAAAAAAGTGTTTTGATTATTAACTATAATTTTTTATTTTATTAGCGAAAGGCAATATTTCTCCAGACAGCGCAGGAATCATAGCAGCCATTGCTAATCAAGCTTCTAAATTAGAAACTTTAGAAACTCCTGTTATTTCTCTTCAAAGTGACTCGAGGTAAAGATCTTTCAGCTACAACGTTATAATTATTTACATTATTAAGAGAATAAGAATAAGAAAATTTTGCGTCCAGGATAGTCATACGATAAAATCGGTTATTTTAGTTAAGTTTAGGGTCATTGTAAAGGTCTTGACTTGAATTTGTGCCTATTCAAAGTTTCATATGATTTTCACCAATAGTCAATTTATTATGATAACTATTTAGGCTGTATTCGAAAATGTTTAATCTATAGATTTATAATTAAGAAATGACCTAGTATGTTGTGAACTATTGACATTTTTAAAGATTTAACCTCATCCCGATGTTACACTCATCGAGACCTTTCATTTGAGTACCCACATCAATTTTTCATATATTTTATATATTTATATATATTATGTATATTTATCTATGAAAAATATATCAAAAATGCAAGTGGGTACTCAAATGAAAGTTCTTGATAAGTGTAACATCAGGATGAGCTTATATCTTCAGAATATATGTTACAAATTAAGGAATGACCTTGTATCTTGTAAAATATTGATATTTTTAAAGATATAAGCTCACCATGACATTATACTCATCGAGACCTTTCATTTGAATACCCACATCAATTTTTCATATATTTTATATATTTATATATATTATGTATATGTATATATAAAAAATATATCAAAAATGCAAGTGAGTACTCAAATGAAAGCTCTTGATGAGTGTAACATCGAGATGAGCTTATATCTTTAAAAATGTCAATAGTTAAAAAAGTACAGTGCAATTTCATTCAAATCAAATAATATAAATAATATTTCAGACAATGTTTAATCCACCGTGACGGCCCAGTGATAGGAGCGATATTTAAGAATATTCCTCAATGAAAATCAATGTACGCTCTTGAATTATCAAATTTTACGATGGATTTTTAAAGTTTAATTATCTTTATAATAAAATAAAATTATTTTTACCAACATAACTTTCATAAGTATATTTATACATATATTTGTACATACATAAAATATTTGATTAGATGAACTAATAAATTTTAAGATGCTCAATTAATGTATATTATTTAATAACTCCTCTTTATTTATAAATAACGCTATCATTTATTACTTTCATCTTTGTATATACTCTCTTATTAAAATTGATTAAAAATTAGAAAATGATTATAAAATATAATTTTAAAATGAGACTAAAATTTAAAAATACAATTTTTTAGATTTTTATAAAAAATTATTATGAAAAAAATTTTACTAAAAAATTTCACAAATATAAAATTGAGAAAATCACAAATGAAATTTTTTAAATTCTGATTTAATTCAAAAAAAAAAAAAAATTAAAAATTGTCAAAAGTTTGCTGACTTTAGTATAAAATTTATCTGAAAACTAATTACATAATACTGAAGTTAGCGGTCAGCTGTCAATTTAAAAAACTTTTTTAACAAATTAATTACAATAAAAAATGCTTTCAAAAATTTTCACTTGTAATTTTTATTTATTATTTCACATGTGAAACTTTTTAATTAATTTTTTTTTTTAATAATTTAATTGCTATAAAATTCTAAAAAAATTTTTAATATCTGTCAACTTCAGTGTTATGCTTATACCTTATTTATGTTGTATTTTATCAAATTTGAAATTAGCGCGCCATTATTCAAACTATTCTGCTCTCTAGCGGGAAAATTGGATACCATCTTCAGTAATGTGCGTTAATTCTCAATCATAACATAACAAATCTGAATAGCTTAAAAAATGTAAACAAAACTCTGTAAATGATTTTTAGTAAATTTCATATATTAATTATCAATTATTTAATCTAAGTGAATATCAAAATTTCAATAACATTTTTTTTTTATTCAACAAGTTGGATATTAAAAAAAAAAATTCTATCGTTTTATTAATATACTAAATTAAAAAGTAAACTAACCTCAATTATCAAGTAAGTATTTTATTTTTAATTAAATATTTGAAATATTTTTATCCAAGGATAAATTTAAAGTTTAAATTTATTGGGTGTTGATTTTCTCATTTTTTTTTTTATTTAGTTCCAAAATAATCCATTGATGTATTGTTTAACCCTTCTTTGATCACGCTATAAACGTTTTTTTTTTCGCGCTTTAAACATACCAATAATTATATAAGAAATATGACACTGAAATTAATGAAAATTAATTCAGCTGACATTTAAAAATTTTTAGAATTTTTTTTATTGAAAAAATCATTAAAAAAAATTTCATTTGTAAAAAACTTGAAGAACTGCAAGTGCAATTTTTAAAGAATTATTTTTTAGTTATAATTTAAGAATTAAAAAATTTTAAACGTCGGCTAACTTTAGTATTATCTGAAATTAACAGACACTTGATAATTTATGAAAATGAAGTTAGCTGACATTTCAAAATTTTTAGAAATTTTTTTTCGAAAAAAAATTTTACTTGAAAAATGGAAAAAAAATTGTCACATATAAAAAACTTGAAAAAATATAAGTGCAATTTTTTATAAATATCTTTTTAGTTGTAATTTAATTAATAAAAAAAAATTAAAAATTTTTAGACGTTTGCTAACTTCAGTTTCATGATAATTTTTTAACTTTTCTTTAAAAATAAACTAGGTCCAGAAAATTATTTTACAAAAATTGCTTTTACAATTTTGTGCATGGAAAATAGTAAACTGTAAAATTCACTCGGATTCCGGTCAATTTTTATAGTTTTAAACAATAAAGCGGACATCGGGGTCCCTGAAAACGAATAAAAAGTTGAAAAATAAGAAACAAATATATATTAGATAATAAATGCAAAGTAATTAATATTAATTAACAAAAAATAAATTTAAACATTGAAACAATCAACACATTAAATAAAATAAAATTAAATTTAGTTGTCACTACTATTTTTTAATTTTCTTTTACAAACAAATTTGTTCCAAAAAATTATTCATAAAAAATTGCTTTTTTTATTTTATAAAATTTCTACTTGTCAATACTAACAAAAATAATAGTTTAAAAAACTAAAAGACACGCTTTTTTATAGAAAACCGAACTAAAAAAATAGAAAATAAGTTTTAATGAATTTAAATTAAGAATAGTGTTAAAAATTTCAATAAATATAAATTAATAATAGTGTGAATGAAAATAAATTGATTTTATTTTAAAAAAAGCGTGGGGTGCTTTTTAAGATATCATCAAAATAATAATCACTCTACTGATATCTGTCAATAAAATATTTATTACTATTGACAACATGCACCCCACGCTTTTTTTAAAATAAAATAAATTTTTTTTTATTCACAATATTATTAATTTATATTTATTGAAATTTTTAACACTATTCTTAATTTAAATTCATTAAAACTTATTTTCTATTTTTTTAGTTCGGTTTTCTATAAAAAAGCGTGTCTTTTAGTTTTTTAAACTATTATTTTTGTTAGTATTGACAAGTAGAAATTTTATAAAATAAAAAAAGCAATTTTTTATGAATAATTTTTTGGAACAAATTTGTTTGTAAAAGAAAATTAAAAAATAGTAGTGACAACTAAATTTAATTTTATTTTATTTAATGTGTTGATTGTTTCAATGTTTAAATTTATTTTTTGTTAATTAATATTAATTACTTTGCATTTATTATCTAATATATATTTGTTTCTTATTTTTCAACTTTTTATTCGTTTTCAGGGACCCCGATGTCCGCTTTATTGTTTAAAACTATAAAAATTGACCGGAATCCGAGTGAATTTTACAGTTTACTATTTTCCATGCACAAAATTGTAAAAGCAATTTTTGTAAAATAATTTTCTGGACCTAGTTTATTTTTAAAGAAAAGTTAAAAAATTATCATGAAACTGAAGTTAGCAAACGTCTAAAAATTTTTAATTTTTTTTTATTAATTAAATTACAACTAAAAAGATATTTATAAAAAATTGCACTTATATTTTTTCAAGTTTTTTATATGTGACAATTTTTTTTCCATTTTTCAAGTAAAATTTTTTTTCGAAAAAAAAAAAATTTTTTTAATTTTTTTTTTTTTTTTTTTTTTTTTTTTTTTTAGATCCGATAAATCATAATGGACATCAATCCCGAATCGAGTGACGATGAACGGATTGAAAACCTTGAAAAAATAAAAGAATCAAAAAAAGAATGTCAACTTCAAAAATTCAAACTAACAAATTTGAATAGCACTACCCTGGAACCTCACGCTGTTTCTACTGAAAAAGGACAGCAAAAGTTTGCGTCAGATGTATCAGTATCTTGCGAAGTCGATAAATCTCTCTCATCTCAAGTGATGGAATATTATCATAAATACTCTCAAAATTCAAACTTGAATAGATTTTTTTCATTACCTGGAACGAATGCTGAGCAGCACAACCATAATTGGAAAGCTTATGATAAAATTTTACCGAGATCACGACAAACTATTACTACTTCAAACGATAATTATCTCGACGCCCCAAAAGAGCGACGAAGATGGACTCGACCTCCTCTAATTGGACAATTATCCGGGTCTCTTGGTAAAGCTATAAATGATTCTTATGTAGAAAGAGTTTTTTTAGAGCCAAGATCTTCGTCTCCAGAAATTCAAGCAAAACCAAGTTTATATCTTGAACCCGAAATAAATATTCGTGAAACTAGTCCGCGGATAGAAAAATCTGGGATTTTAAATTCAGAAATTGGTGATCGTGATTTAAAAATTTTGTCACCAGCATCTAGCAATACTTCTCACAAGCCATTAGAATGGGACAGTTGGGCAGATGTTGGCTATCACAATGTTCTATTATCAACAGAAAAAGATTCATTACACGCAATTCAAACAGTAGAACACAAAGTTTCAACTCACAGCTTGTGCCCTACATCATTTCGATTAGATCCTGAAGGAACTACTGCTTCAAATGTTGAATCTTTTAACGGCAATGCAATTAACTCACCGTCTAGAACTCGACAGCAATCTTCGAAGCCCAATGCTCACTCTACCCAATTAACTGACGACATGATAAATTCTGAAGATGAATTAAAAATTACTCCAATTATTAAAACTACTTATTCAAATATTATAGCCGGAAATATAACTAGTGATAATGAAATTTTGCTAAAAAGTGATGCACCGTCTAACAGTAAAGAAATAAATCAAGAAGAAATTGATCCACAGAAAATTGATAAGTCTGATTGTAAAACATCTAGTTCGTCTAAAAAATATTTTTCTATTTCAAATAATACAAAAAATCCTTTAAGACGAAGTTTAAGTGAAATAGATTTAAGAAAACTCACGATTGATGATAACAGAGACCTGGTAGTTCCTTTTAATTTTCAATCTACTTCTTCATTTACAACAATCGTAAATAAACAACCTACTTGTGATAAATATGTTCAAATAAATTATATTCCTGAAAATAGCTCCAATAAAACGACGAAAGAAACTCAAGTTTCTTTATCTGAAGGAATAGATCAAGCTGGGAAAATAAATGTCGAAGAAAAAGTTAAAAATTGGCAAACTGAATTGCATGACGAAGCAAACAAAGCAAAAAATGGAAATTCTGAAAATCAAGTAAGTAATTTAACTCTAAAAACTTCAGAAATTAAATCTAAATATAATAGCAGAAATGAAACACAAAAAGAAGAGCCTAAAAATAATAATTTTACATCTCAACATCAAGAAGAAATAGAAGGAGGTAGAACATCTAATAGTTTTGAGTATTTTCCTGGTCATACTTATCAAAATTTAGATCACGTGGACAATACTAGTCACATATCATCTATTCATACTGATAAATCTTATTCAACAATGCCAAATACAAGCTCAAGCTTAGATGAAAAACTTTGGGGTCACTCTGATAGTCTTCTTCATGATTTAGAACGGAGTTTAACAATATTAAAAAGTCTTGTTAATGCTAATAAGTGTGATAAACAAGTTAAAAAACGTTTAATTCATCATGTCATAAAAAGACTTGTAACAGCTAAGTACACTGATGATAAAATAGAATGTAAATTAGAGGATAATGTACCGTGGAATCCAGATAATACTAGAAATAAGATATATTGTAATGAAATAATCCAAGCTCTTGCCAAAAAAAGAAATCAACAAAATAGTACTGAGGAATCGTCAGAAAATTCTAAATTAGGTAAAAGAATTTTTTCAAATCGGAAAAATCAAAATAAGAGTCAATTTATAAACAGTGAAAGTAGCGATAATTTTGACGAGAGAATTACTGACAGAACAGATTGTATGCAAGATGGAAGAAAAGCTCGGATGGGCTTGAGAAATGATAAACATTGTTTTTATTATTATCGTCACAGTTCATTGAAACGTCAAAAAGATGATCAATTGTTTGAAATTGATAAAACTGAAAGTTCTGATAGCTTTTTACCTCAGCTACCAAATTTAAATTATCAAGAAAAATTAGCCGATAAGTCGTCAAATGGGTTAGTGAGAGAACCATCGTCTTCGATGATACCTTTAGCTACTACTGGACCCTCAAAAACTCCAAGAATTGCACCAACTTCTACGGCAACTACTTCAAACGCTACGTCATCGAATATTACAAGTGGTAATAGTACTGTTATCACTACCTCGACTAACACCACTACTGCGACTCCTGTTTCAGTTAATAGTTCGCAGAGTAATTCAGAGCAACTAGGCAAAGTTCAGAACAATGCGGGGATAGAGAAGAAAGATTGGAGATTACCTTCGACAATGTCTGAAAAGCGGTTTGCACACCAATGGTGTAACTCTAAAATAGTATCGGCTACGCGATTGATAGACTATGTTGAAATGGAAAAAAAAAATCAACTTGTGTGGATAAATAGTGAAATCAATCATTTATCAAGCTTGAAAAAATTACTAGAGGAATCTATTGAGTCTATAAGCAAAGATAAAAAAGATCATTTTAAAGAAAAATCTAAACGGGTGCAAGAAAATTTAATTAATTCTAATTCTAATTTAAAAAAAAATAAGCAATGGTCTTCGCATGGAAATTTGGTTGAAAAATTTAAAGAAAATCCAAAAATTTTAGAGAAAAAAAATTTTCATGCGGTCAAAGATATTATTGTCAATAAAAATTCAAATGACAGTGGACCTGTGAGATCGCCGTTGTCAGAATTGTCTTCATTGTCTTCTGAAGCTTCTCAGCTGGCTAAAAATAAAAGCGAACGTTATGAATGCCAAAAGCAACTTGGATTTTCTTCGGAATCAAGTTCTCAGTTTAAACAATTGTGTACTGATAATTCGAGGCCGATAATTAATCAATCTCAAATTAATTCTAAAAAAGAAACTAAAAATCAACTAAACGACCGGTGCAAGTCTGATTTTGTAGTTATTGAGGATGAAAAAAAATTTAATAGAGCTAAATATCATCACAAAGGTCTGTGTACGTCAGATATCGTCGTTGTATGCTGTAACCATCAAACTGAAGGCAAAGCGATGGATGAAGAAATTCAAGAAAGAGAGTTGGAAAATGAAGATGATGAAAAAGTTCTGAAAAATCAAGATCTTGAAAAAGATGGTGAAAAAAATGAGAAAGTTAGTCGAGTAGGAAGTTGTGAAAATTGTAAAACGTGTCATAATGGTGGGAATCAAAATTCTTATAGTAATTCAATGTACATCAAGCCGATTGCTTATGAATTATCTTTTAACAAGAAAAATGAAAAAGTTTTTTCTAAAACTAAAACTCAATCTCCGCCAAAAACGCTTGATACTTCTGAATTGCACAATTCGTGTAGTAGCGATAATTGCCACTGTGATTCTACTCAATTTCATTTGAGGGTTTGTTAAGTTTTTATTTATTAAAAATCGTGCTAAATAAATTTTGTAATTATTTACAAGTGGGGTCAAACTCATTTTGAGCCACAACTACACGGAAAAAACAAAATTACGCTACATATCCTCCCAGATTATACTCAGAGTAATCTGTGGTAAAAAAAATTTCAGATAATATCAAATATAATCCAAATTATACTAAATTATTTTTGTATTATACTCAGTGTAATCTCCGATTTGACCAAGCAATTTTTCTGGTTATACCGCGTTAGATTACACTGGATATAATCCGAAAAAATATCCCGTATAATTTGAATTATACTCAGTAGAATCTTGGATTATATAATTTTTTCAAAAATTGTGATATTTAACTTTTTTCTTTTTTAATTTATAAATTTTTTTGAAAATTTCTAAAATTTCTTAAATTTGTGATGATTAATTTTTTTTTAAATTGTTCATTTTTTTATGTATTTTTCCAAAATTTAATGCAATGCATGGATAGAAAATATTTAAAAATCATTAAAGTACAATTTTTCCGATAATTTGGGGTTGAAAAAGTTTTGGTAAATATTATCAATTGAGTCATCATTTTAATTTTCACTTTTTTTTAACGAAATTTCTATTCGATTTTATTGATATATTAACAAAAAAAATTGATTACCACAATTTTCACAAATTTTAGAAATTTTCAAAAAAATTTATAAATTAAAAAAGAAAAAAGTTGAATATCACAATTTTTGAAAAAATTATATAATCCAAGATTCTACTGAGTATAATTCAAATTATACGGGATATTTTTTCGGATTATATCCAGTGTAATCTAACGCGGTATAACCAGAAAAATTACTTGGTCAAATCGGAGATTACACTGATTATAATACAAAAATAATTTAGTATAATTTGGATTATGTTTGATATTATCTGAAATTTTTTTTCACCACAGATTACACTGAGTATAACATGGAAGGATATGCAGTGTAATTTTGTTCTTTCCGTGTAGGTGAAAATTTAACATTTTCAAATTTTTTTTATTCTGCTTGATTTACGACGGATTTAAGATAAAAAATGTCGTGAAAGAAATAAATAAAGATTTCGATAGCTTTTTTGCCTTCAAAAGTTGAAAAAAATTTGATTTTCATGTTTTAGGATAAAATTTTTATTTTATCTTTTTTTGATATTTTTACATATATTTTTTTAAAAAGTACATAAAAAAACGAACAATTAAAAAAATAAAGTTGAATATCAAATTTTTTTGAAAATTTGTAAAATTTGTTGAAATTGTGATAATCAACTTTTTTTTTTTAATTTTTCATTTTTTTGTGTATTTTTCAAAAAAAAATATATCAATAAAATCAAATAGAAATTTCTTTAAAAAAAATGAAAATTTAAATCGTTGACCCTACTTGTCAATATTTACCATAAATTTTCTGTTAATAATGATTGATGATGTTTAATTTTTTAGGACTACTTGAAAAAAAACAATCCTAAATTTGTTGACAATGTAGAGATGCGAAAACGTTATGTATCGGAAATTTCACAATTAAGAATGTTAAAAAAGAAAAATAGAATGCCTTTAATACCACCGAGTCAACCGTCTAATTCGACAGTTAATCAAAAAACACAATCAAGTAAGCGAAAATAATTTTTTTATTTAGATTATATTGTTAATTTATTCATTAATTAAGTGATCATTCTCGTTCCGGCGCTCCGAAAAAAAAAAAAAAAATATTCATGATTTTTTTTACACAAAAACTATTATAGATATTAATATAAAATTAATTCAGCTTAACAAATACAATCTTAAGTGACACAAAAAATGTCTAAATTTTTTTTTTTTTTTTAATACTTTTTTTAATGAATAAACAACGGAACTTCTCCAAAAGTTGGTAAACTTTTACTCATCTCAAATACAAAAACTAAAATTATTTACCTTTAAATTTAAATAGTTATTGCATCAAATACGGACATAAATATTTATTGATAAAAAAATTAAATCGCGGTGTCTAAATTTTTTTTTTTTTTTTTTTTATGATGGAAAAACGGAACTCTAAAATACAAAAATCAAAATTATTTACCTTCAATATCTCGCGTTACAGATGCTATGAGGGCGTGTAAAAATTATACGCTCTTATGATACTCGGGAACCATAAGGGCGTATAATAAAAATTTTATTTTTTTTTCTAAGTCCAAAAAAAATTTTTAATTTGGAAAAAAAATTTTTTTTTTTACATAGAAAATTTTATATAAAAATTTTAAAAAGTTTAAAATTATAAAAATTATAAAAAGTTTTATATAAAAATTGACATTTATTCCTGAAAAAAAAATTTTTTTTTATACGCTCTTATGACTCCCGGAGCCGACCTCGGATGCCATAAGGGCTAAAAATTTTTTTTTACATTCCTGCATATTTCGGATGAAAATACGTCAATTCCCGAAAAAAAAATTTTTATACGCCCTTATGGCTTTTCATTGAGACCTTTTGCCGGTATACACCTTTATGGCTTCTGGAACGCGGTACAATAGTAGCCATTGCATCAGCTACGGAGATTAATAGTTATTGATAATGGGAAAAAAAAAAAAAAAAAAAAAAAAAAAAATTCACATTTTTTAGTCCTGAAAAAAAATAGTAAGAATCAAAATTTTGAGTAATTTACAAGTGGGATCAACCCATGCTGGGCCATGTTAAATTTGCCTCTTAAAAAATTTGATTTTTTTCCACTTGAACATCTACATAAACGTGGTAATACAATATAGTTACAGTTGTCCGGTCACGTAGAAATTTTAACACAATACTTTTATCCATACGTACTTTTTAAAAATAATAAAAAAAAAAATTTTTTTTTCAAAAGTTACAAACCAGAATGATCTCTTAAAGAACTATCGTTTCGACTCACAATTACAATATCACTTTTTTAATAATTTGCAGGTAACAGTTCAAGGAAAATAAACGAGGATGAAATGAAAATGAGATTTCGTCTACGACGTTTGAGATTAACCGACATTAGAAGTAGGCGTAAACAGCAAGAAAAAGAAGACCGAATGCGAAGAAATCATCTTATGGCAAAAATATTCTGTAAAAAATTACAACAAAAAGTCCTGGGAGGTCAAGTTGATTTATCGCAAAGTGTTAGTGTCATATCAACTCTGTGAAAAAAGGATGTTGTAGGAACTAAGTGTAAAAATAATTTATTGTTTGAAGAAAAAATGTTTCAGTATTTTGAATAATATTTGCACTCAAATATCTACAGGCGCTTACCTTTCTGACGTAGAATAATTATACTTCTGCTCATTTTTCTAAGAGGCAGTTGAAGTTTTCACGGATTGTATCTTTTTTAATGGTAGTTTTCTTACTTACTTAAAAAAATGTAAAAATAATAATAATTAAAATAAAAGCTTTATTTTGTTGTACTTAACTGTATTAACTACAATTTAATTATCAAATGACACTAGAAAATTTTTAGAAAGAGTGATACTTAAAAAAAACTCTTTAATATTGTGAAATTTCAACATAATTATTTATTGACATTAGTTTTAAATTAACGTAAGGTAAAAAAAAGACCCCATTAGTGGCACTTTTTCTTTCAATGAAAAAATGTTCTATCTGGAATAAAAAATAAAAATTTTTTTTTATTTAAAGGTCTTAAAAATTATAAATAATATATTCATTATTGAAATTAATGATTTTATTAATTGAATAAGTAGTAAAATCAAAGAAAGTGTCAGTAATAGAGTCCCCGCCACTAATGGGGTCTTTTTCTCTAGTTTCAAAATTTAAATTACATTTATTTTTATCATTCATTTGGAAGCATTACATAAGTATGCATAAAAAATTTATTTTTGAAGCTTTTTACAACTTTGTCGGTTAAAATCATTGTAGACCATATTCTTGCTTTAAAAACGTCTCTCCTGAAATTTGTAAATAAATTACCTTGACAGGATATCTGAACAAATTATCAAAAATTGTGACCACATGTAGGATAAAGGAACCAAATATTGACCAGATTTTAAAAAAAAATCTACCAATTTAATTTTGTATTCAGTACATAATTATCAGTTCTTAATTATACTTTATACTTAAAAAAAATTCCCGCATGCACATAAATATGTCGCGTTACTCATGCCAAAAGGGCCTGTCTTAACATCTACGCCCTTTTGGCTCTGCAGAGAAAAAAGGGCGTTTAAAAAAAATTTTTTTTTTCACTCCAACTAATTTAAAAATGTTTCTCACATTTAGATCTGTAAGAAAAGTAAATAAAAAAAATTTTTTCGTAAACGCCCTTTCAGCTTTAAGACAAAAAAAATTCTAAAGCCAACAAGGCGTATCATTTTTTTTTATCATAATTAATTATTAGTCTTGAGAAAAAAAAAAGTCACCACTGGTAAAAAAAATGACTCTTTTATTCATTTTATTTGAAGAGAATATGTCGCGGTACATAAAAAAATTCTCACTGCAGAAACTTATAAAATTAGCCAATTGTAAACTTTACGAATTGTAAAATTAGCCGTTTTTAAACTTCTTATAACTTTTGAATGAGTTGGTCGAATCTGCTCTAATTTTAAGAAAAACTAAATTTACAGAAGTCTTTTTAGATGCTTTAAATCATTTTTTGATCCGTCAATTCATTCAAGTATTACGAGAAATTTAGAAACGGCTAATTTTACAATTCACAGAGTTTACAATCGGCTAATTTTATAAGTTTCTGCAGTGAGAATTGTCTAAATTCACGTAGCCACAGATTTTTGTTTTTCGTTATTTTATAAATGACTGAATTTATATTTGGTGAAATTTTAATTTCGCTAATTTTATTAATATCATTTATTATTTGCGACTAATTTCACAAATTACGTCATCAACTAATTTTTAAATTTATAGTTTATAAATGTTCGAGATTACAAATGGCTATTTTCCAGTAAACTTAAAAACATACTTAAATTAATGACCACGATTGTATTCCAGATATATATTTATAAAAAATGTTAAAAGAAAATTGCTATTTTTTCTTTTTATTATAAATAATTATTTGTTAACAGTACAATAAATTGTACTTAATAAATAATTTATAGTTTGTGAATAAATATTTATTAAATCCTATGATTTTAAAAAATCATTTACTAACAGTTAATAAAGCTTATTAAATATAAACAAATCAAATTTGAAGTTATAAAAAAAAGCATAAAGCTTCAGCTCGTAAACTCTTCCAATAAATTTATAAATAACGTATTTATGTTCATTTTATCTTAACTGGTCATTATTTGGAGTCTTTGCCCTACATAAGATACATGTTAGGGTAGTTACATACCTTTGTCTTGGAGATTCATTTTATTCCTATCTAAAAAATTAACTGAAAAGATCATTAACAGACTAATCGCTCAAGTCTTTTTTGTCATTAAAAAATTTCCTGCGATTAGATTTTTTTTTGGATTTTTTACTATTTACAGGTGACTTGGAAGAAATATCATTCTTGTATAACGATTCACTGTCAATTGATTCACTGCTATTAGACGAAAGATTTGTATAAAAAATGGAATTTTTGCTACTTGAAAGGGATTTATCTTTTTGTTTTGACAAACGATTTGTTGATTTTGTCAGTGATAAAAGAGATGCTGATGATAAAGGAGATGAAAGTAAAGTTGAAGATGAAGAAATAGACGGTTCATTCAATTGATTATGAGGCGACAAATGAAATGGTGATTTAAGTGGACTACTATTCTTCATTCTATCAATCTCAGTAAGAGCTGTGGCACTTTTGCGCTGAATCTCAATGTCTACTTTGCTATCAAAATTTTGGCTTTGAGATAAATCGGGAAGATTTGATGACAAACTGTGTGAAAGGAATAAATTTGGTTGAGTAGAATTGTGAGTAGAATCCTCGTCTGAGGATGAATCTTGTTCGATCAGTTCAGCTGAGTTACTTAAAATTTTACTCGTGCTTTTAATCTCGCTCTGAGTTTTCTGAAAAATATAAAAAATTTAATTTTATTTTTAGGTAGATTTCTTTAGAAATTATTGATCTGTTGTAGCCGGTCTCATGTCGTAATTTCTAAAAAATTTTGTCATAATATGTTTCATTTCATCGAGTAATGTCGACAAAGTCTCTATAAGGTAAAGTACCCAGTAGTTGAACAGATTTCAAAGTAAAACTTATTTGACCGTACTTTTAATATATAAAGATGTAATTATTAGTTCAAATTAGTAATTTTCATGAAAATATAACCAATTTTGAATTTATTGAAGCGTAAAATAACAAAGATAATTGATTATTTATATTTTGACAACGTTTTTAAAATGGACTATCAAAGGACTAGTAGTTGAACAATCAATTCTGACAAGCCGCAGTAGTTGAACACTCCAGGAGCAGTAGTTGAACTAATAAAATATATGTATACGGTTTGTCTAAAATGATAAGTCAGAAAAACCCTCAGTTTTATAAGTATAAAATATTAATTAGAGTGTTTAAAATTAACACTTTTGTTTTTTACAATTTATAATGAAAATTATCTACTATTCTAATTAACGATAAATATAAAATTTTTATAAATTATAAATGTTTATAATAATAAAAAAAAAAAAATACTTTAATACAATAATTTGGAGACTTATTTTTGTGAAAATCAAATAATTATAGGGCCATCAAATTATTTCGAATGTATAAATTGTTTGTATAAAAAATAAAAAAATATATTATACTATTATTTTAACAAAAAATTTTTTAATATGTTTCCAAGATAACGCAATCTATTTTCTTCATCACTTGATTTATTGTTTGTTAAAATAATATTGTTCTCAAAAAAAAAAAATTAATAGTGAGAAATTTTTATTTATTTTTAAAAAGCAATTGAGAAAAAATAGTACGTTACCTTGGCGTTATTTACAGTAAAAAAAATGGTTTTGCAATATTAATCTTAATATGATAAATTAACAACAAAATTGATTATCTTCTTCGACAAAAATATGACTAAATTATTTAATTAATTTTTTTAATTCATTTACATTTTACAAAGGTCTAGAAATGAGCCACAACTATTTTAGTCTATAAAAATGATGATGTATTTATTCATTTGAAGTTTAATTAACTAAAAAAATAAAAAGCTGCAATTTAATATTACTAATGACAATTATATATTAAGAATAATCATACCGCATGAAAATCGATAGATATAAAGTACTTTTTCTATAAAAAGTGACGCCACAGATTTTAGACCAAGCTCGTTAAATTGAGACTGTCTAAATCACCACTTAATTTTTTTTTTGTGACTGTTACCAAGAAAATTTAGCTTACAATAAATAAAAGTTTAATAGAAATTTATTTATAAATATACAAAATTGATGTTTAAATAAGTTAAATTTCAATTGAAATTTTTTGATACTGAATATTAGTTGGGATAAAAAATATTATTTTCAAAATTTGATACTAAAAATTCAAAATGTGTCTTAGCATAATATGAATTTAATTTGTTTTCGTTTACAATTTTTAATTTCTGTCCAAAGAAATTAAAAAAAGTACTATAGCGAGTGACTTGCGGCGTAGTCCGATGATGTAAAGACTTAGTTTCTTAGTAAAAAAAATGATTAATCAACTGAACAAAATTTCTAGTTTTTAAATTTATAACGCGTTCTAGATGCCATAAGGGCGTATAATAAAAATTCTGTTTTTTTTTTCTAAGTCCAAAAAAAATTTTTAGTTTGGAGAAAAATTTTTTTTACATTTCTGCACGTTTCATACAAAAATATGTCGAATCCCAAAAAAAAATTTTTTTATACGGCCTTATGGCATCGGTAACGCGATAAGGTAAAAGACCCAGTTATTGACACTGGCCTAGTTGTTTGACATTTGCAATTTTATTCTAATCAAAAAATTAAATGTTCTCAAAAAACCAATTATCTTAAAATGTATAACTCAAAAATTATATTTATTAATTTATTAGAGTTGATTTGATTTTTTTAATTAAAATAAAATTGCAAATGTCAATAACTAGGCCATTGTCAATAACTGGGTCTTTTACCTTATCGCGTTACCGATGCCATAAGGCCGTATAAAAAAATTTTTTTTTGGGATTCGACATATTTTTGTATGAAACGTGCAGAAATGTAAAAAAAATTTTTCTCCAAACTAAAAATTTTTTTTGGACTTAGAAAAAAAAAACAGAATTTTTATTATACGCCCTTATGGCATCTAGAACGCGTTATAAATTTAAAAACTAGAAATTTTGTTCAGTTGATTAATCATTTTTTTTACTAAGAAACTAAGTCTTTACATCATCGGACTACGCCGCAAGTCACTCGCTATAGTACGTATAAAAAAAATTTTTTTTTTGGGAATCAATTTATTTTTACTTGAAACGTCGAGAAATACAAAAAAAAATTCTCTTAAAATAAAAATTTTTTTTGAAAATTCAATTTTTTTACTAAGTCCAAAAAAAATTTTAGTTTGGGAAAAAAAAATTTTTTTGCATTTCTGCACATTTCATGCAAAAATATCTTGATTGTTGCAGCCTGTCTAATATCATTGTTTGCAAAAATACAATAAAAAATAAATTTTAGGACATTATTGTCTTTTAATAACGTGTTTTTTTTTTTTTAATATTCAAATAAAAAATCTACCTATCCATGTCGGGAGTCGCTGAATAGGATTTTTTAAATTTAACAAAAATAGCACTAACCTTTTTTTCTGGTAAAATATATTTGGGCAAGCTTTTGAAGAACCAAGCACCACTTTTCTTCCACATTTCTCGTGTTTCTGTACAAATACGACATAAAAAAATTTTAGTAGATACTTTAATTGGCTCATCATTTTCTGTTTCAATCATTGAAATATCAGATATTGAAGAAGCGGTAAAAAATTGCTTGTTTTTTATCCGTGATTTATTGTTAATAACTACTGTTGATATTGTTGTCTCAACTCCACATTTTTTGCAAACGTATTTGCAACAATCTTTGCATAAAACGGATCCACCTCCAAGGACAGTAAATTTTTCGCCACACAGAGCACAAGAGCAAACACATCTTTTACTACGTATGCATCTATTTCCGCAACTCTTATCATTTGATCTTGTTGTAGTAACAACTGTAACATTGCGCTTCATATTATCAAGACGCTCAACTAATTTACCAACTCGTTCTTGTTCCGATAAATCCAAGACTTCTGCTCGCTTAATAACCTAGTCCGAATTCAAAAGTTTTACTATTTCAAATATTAGTAATTTATAATTCATTATTAATTTACTTATTAGTTAATTATATAACTAGAGTTACTAATACCCACAGAGCGTATAAAAATTTTTTTTTTCAAATTGAAAATTAACTTTGATCAAAATTTTTTGGAATTTGAAATTTGTGATAATTTCTTTATTTAATTTAAAAAATTATATATATATACAATCGTGGTCATTAATTTAACTATGTTTTTAAATTTACTGGAAAATAGCCATTTGTAATCTCGAACATTTATAAACTATAAATTTAAAAATTAGTTGATGACGTCATTTGTAAAATTAGTCGCGAATAATAAATGATGTTAATGATATTAGCGAAATTAAAATTTCACCAAATATAAATTCAGTCATTTATAAAATAACGAAAAACAAAAATCTGTGGTCACGTGAATTTAGCTAATTCTCACTGCAGAAACTTATAAAATTAGTCGATTGTAAACTCTGTGAATTGTAAAATTAGCCGTTTCTTAATTTCTCGTAATTCTTGAATGAATTGACGGATCAAAAAATGATTTAAAGCATCTAAAAAGACTTCTATAAATTTAGTTTTTCTTAAAATTAGAACAGATTCGACCAACTCATTCAAAAGTTATAAGAAGTTTAAAAACGGCTAATTTTACAATTCGTAAAGTTTATAATCGGCTAATATTATAAATTTTTGCAGTAAGAATTGTCTAAATTTACGTTGCGCCAGATTTTTGTTTTTCGCTATTTTAGAAATCACTAAATATATATTTGGTGAAATTTCTATTTTGCTAATTTTATTAATATCATTTTTTATTTGCGACTAATTTTACAAATGACATTATCAACTAATTTTTAAATTTATAGCTTATAAATGTTCGAGTTTACACTGATAAAAAAATTGACTTGACTCAAGAGCCAAACTCTTGAATCAAGAATCCCATTTTGAAGAAAATGATTTTCTTGAGTCAAGAGAATAAATTCTTGAGTTAAAAAATTATTCTTGGTCTAAGAAAATTTTCTTGTTTCAAGAATTTATTCTCTTCACTCAAGAAAATCATTTTCTTCAAAATGGGATTCTTGATTCAAGAATTTGACTCTTGAGTCAAGTCAATTTTTTTATCAGTGTACAAATGGCTATTTTCCAGTAAACTTAAAAACATACTTAAAATAATGACCACGATTATATATATATATATATATTAGGGTGTGCCAAAATATAACTTCCGTGAGGAACCTTTTAAAACTAAAATTTTGAGTTGCGCTTTTAACAGCAGCTGTGTTTAGGCATTTCTTGAGATGTTCCGGGGTGAGACGATTTATTTGGTTTTCATAGTATTTTTAACAGGAGATTCAATTGGGCACTTTCGGCTAAATTTTGAATTTTCAGCGGAAATGCCCAAAGTAAGCTTCTGTTAAAAAATTCTATGAAAATCAAATTTATCGTCTCACCTCAAAATATCTCAGGAAACGCCCAAATACAGCCCCTGTTAAAAGCGGAACTCAAAATTCCAATTTTAAACGGTTCCTCGCGGAAATTACATTTTGGCACACCCTAATATATATTTATATCATCCTCCCCATCGAAATATCTGTTTTATACATCTTATTCTTGAAAATGATAGTCATCGTCATCGTTAAAGATCTACTAAAAATTTACTTCCATCTCGGCTGCCGAATGGACTTTTTTTATATGTAATTTATTAACATTATAAGAATACACTGAAAAAAAAAAAATTCTTGACTGGGCGACTACAAACAACTGGGCAGCAATGACGGGATATGTACGAGAGGTCCTACTGGAGAAAAAGAAAGAGGAGAAGGAAGAAGAAGCGGAGGAATAAGCTGCAAGAGCAGCATGGAGGGGGCCTGATACTGTGAAGTAATGCTAACGCGGTTCCGCAGTATCAGGTACACGAGAGGGGAGGGTTTTAGTGAGTAAAAATCTCACACTACCGGCCACCAACATCTCCAACATCGAAGCCGGTGTCTTTTGAAGATTTCCCTCCTCTCGCCCAAAAAAAAAAAAAAAAAAAAAAAAAAAAAAAAAAATATTTTTTTACCAGTTTTTTTGAATTTTTTAAAAATAGTAAAAATTGAAATTTGGAAATGATTGTACTTCCAACCATAGCGATACAACTATAGATTAGTCATCTTTTTTATTTCTTTGTTTCCGATTGCTAGGAGGGTTGGAATCTCGTGGGTATCGTCACGTACCAATTTTTTGAGATCCCCTCCATTTCATCAGCTGCTAATTTTTTTATATTTTTCTATTTTTTTCTGTATTCTTATAATGATAATAAATAACTTATCAAAAATGGATGGTAAAAATATTGATTTCCTTTTTTTTTACGGCACTTTAAAAATTGCTTGAAATTTCATACTTCTAGACCAAAATACCCCCTTAAAATATATATCAAGATGAAAAATTATTTTCTATAAGTTATATTCGGTAATTAGACTAAAGTTCCTTCGAGAAAATAGTAAAAATAATAATTACCTCGATTATTCGTTTTTGTTCTTCTGATGTCAAAGCGGTTGATGAGTTTTGAGATCCATTATTAAGTGAAGGACAAGACGAATGACAAGCGTAATCATTGTATCCACCGTCTAGAGTTAAGCTTTTTACTGACCATCCAGTTTTCAATCTATAATTTTATTAATTGTGATATTATTTATTGCATACTTATTCTTTACATAATTCATCTCTTTTTGGTAAATAATTAGGAAAGCTCTTTCTAGGATCTCAAAACGTCAAGATCTGATGAAAACTCGATTTTCGTAAAACGGGGTAAAACCAATAATTTCCCAATTTTTGAAAATGTTCAATTTTCTTAGCGGGAAGTTAAAAATTGTAAGTTATTTAAATTCCACTTCCGATAAAATTTAAAAAAATTTGGTTTTTTTTTCCGAAAAATTTTATAAATCTTTTGAAAAAAAATCGAAAGGCCCCCATGAAGAGAAATTCTAATTTTTGTACTTAAATGGCCAAAATTCACAAAAAAAGTTTTTTCTCAACGTTCAATATTTTTCTCAAAAAGTACATTCAAAAACAAGTTATTAACATTTTAAAAATATTTCTTCGGAATCTATAACTTAGGTACGATCGAGACAGAGAGCCAAAAAATTGATGGAAACTTTTCTTAGCATCTACACCCGTGTAAAAAAAAATTATCCCAAAAATGTCCCAAGCTTGGGACATTCAAACGTGACACAATTTGGGACATTTTTGGGACATCTTAGAAATAAACAGAAATTTGAAAACAGTGCATTTAAGTAATTTTTCGACAATTTTACGTATTTTTTTGAAAATTGTCAGAATAATTCTTCAATTTTACGACAATTTTAAACGTTTATTAAATGATTTAAGAAAAAAAAATTTATTTTTGCACAGCTGTAAATTTGTCTAGGAATTGATAGATAAAACATTTATTGATCATTTTTGGGACAATTTTAGGACATTTTTGGGACATTTCAAAAATATTTTTAGAACTTTTTTAAAATATTTTTAAGACAATTTTGAACGTTTTTCAAATGATTTTAAGAAAGAGAATTTATTTTTGCGCGGTTATAGATTTACCGTAAGATTAATGGATGAAAGTTTTTAGGACAATTTTAGGACATTTTTGGGACTTTTTTGGAACAAATTTAGGGCATTTTTGGAACATCATCTAGATAGTATTTACCACGATCAGGTTGATGGTAAAATTTTTTACCATGTCTAGATAGTAACTGCTATTATTTAATTTTCTCCGTGTAGTTTTAAGAGTTCAAATTTTGAAAAAAAAAAGTTTCTTGAATCAAGATTGTTTTTCTATCAGTGTAGATTTTACCCCTAGGAAGGGAAAGTAAGAAATGTCTCAGATCACATGTTATAGTCGACCGAAGCGAAGCCGAAGTTGACTAACATGTGATTTGAGATTTTTCTAACTTTCCCATGTTAGGGGTGAAATCTACTATTTTTGCTAGATGGGCAGAAAGAGTCAACTTTCGGCCCGCTGCGCTAAACGAAGTTACCGCTTCCTTTCTTCGTCGAGCAAAAAAATAGTATACACTTCTCGGGAAGTAAATAAGAAAGCCTCAAATCATATGTTTGCTGAGATTACACAGAAAAAAAAATGTTCTTGAATCAAGTATATATTTTTGAAGAGGTCAATATTCTTGATTTGAGTAGAAAAATTCTTGATTTCAGAAACTTTTTCTTGATTTGAGGAAATTTTACTTAATTCACGAATTTTTCGTCTTGATTCAAGACAATTACCCAGGTAGAAAAATATTATAATGTCATTATAATGCGTGTCAAAAATATTTATTTTTCCAAAATTTTCGAAAAAAATCTAAAAAACACGAAAAACTCCGCTTTAAGATAATTAGGTTTGAGCCGGAAACAGTCATAGCGAGAGAGGTCAATTGATAACTTTAAAATAAAATTTTCCGAAGGATCAGGAACTTAGCACTAAGACGTTTTTTCCATAAGCTTTACTTAAACGATTAAATCAAAGGAGATTAACTCAAATTTCACAAAAAAATTGTATAATGGTTCGGGAACACTGCGCATAAATATTTTTTTTTTTGATTTTGAAACGCTGAAATTTGAGCTAAATTAATTTATTAATGAATAATTATTATATCGTCTTGAATTTTTAAATAATAACTTTTGTTTGCTTGCTTCTACCATTAACTTTCATGTATTAGGTTATCATTTCGTCTTATACGACTATCTGTTAATTTATGACAAATAAATATTATATTTTATAAAAAAAATCTGGTGTTTAGGTCCCAATCTTTCATAAAATTTTATTTTGGAGTTATCATAGTAGACCTTTCTCGTTTTGAATGTTTCCAGCTCAAACCTAATTATCTTAACGCCGAGTTTTTGGTATTTTTGATGAGAAATTTCGGAAAAATACATATTTTTGACACGCATTATAATGATATTATAATGCGCAAATCATTATAATATTTTTCCACCTGGGTACTCTTTTCAAAATTATATTCTTGGTTCAAAAATTTTTCTCTTGAATCAAGTTAATTTTTTTTTCTGTGTACAACAAAAGCCTCTAATTAAATGTGATCTGAGACATTTCTTACATTACTTCCCTAGGTGTGTAATATACTAGATTCCTGCTCGGCAACAGTCGCATTGGTCTAAAATTGTCTAGTTTCGGTTGGCTCAACAGGCATTGAAACTCGCATTTCTAATGCAGATTATACGAAAAATTAATGAAAACTTACTGATAGTTTACTTTTATATTAGTACAATAAAATTTATCAAATTATAATACAAATTTACACATTGAAATTTCTATGAAGTGAAATTTCTATCATTTTAACGCTGTATAATTTTAGCTTCTAATTAATTTCAAGCCTTGGTGTATTGATTTTAGAAAATTTCATTGTATACAACATTCGGATTCATTAAGGCTAGGTTGTAGTAAATGTATTTTCTGAAATTTTATTGTTCTAATTAATTAAAAACAAACATTTTGGTAATTATTTACAAGTGGGGTCAATTCATGCTGGACCTTGTTAAATTTTTTTTTCTTTTCGATCAAATTGATCAATTTTTTTTTTTTAATTGTTCATTTTGTTACGTACTTTCCAGAAAAAAAATTATATATAAATTTTATCCAAAAACATGAAAGCCAATTTTATTTCCAACTTTTAAAAGCAAAAAAGCGATCAAAACTTTTATTTTTCTCTTTCACGACATTTTTTATCATAAATGCGCCGTAAAAACGGTTCCATGCGTCTTGATTCCCGAACAAAAATATCCCCGACAAAATATTCCCGGACAAAAAATTCTCAAAGTAAATATCTCCAGACAAAATATGACCAAACAAAATATCTTAAATAATTAAATTTTTCAACGAAACATTTCGAAATAATAATTAACAATGAATTACTGTGTTGTGCCCTTTTAACATGGTTTTTGTGTGTATTTATTCGACATTAGACCAACACAAACGCATATAATCGTGTTGCGCTCTTTTATTATGATTTTTATGTGTATTTATTCAATATTATTAATCTTAAAAAGATTAATGTTTATATATTTAAATATTCTATCGCAGTGATATTAAGCCTCGGGGATATTAAGTTTCAGAGATATTTTGTCCGAGGATATTTATTTTTGGGATATTTTGTCGGAGGATCAAAACGCCTGATACCGTAAAAACATGCAGAATAAAAAATGAATTAAAATTAAATTTTTTCACCTAGTTATGGGCCAAAATGGGATTTACCCCACTTGTAAATAATAACCAGAATTTTAAATTAACTACCAGAAAGCTTTCGCGATCGCTAGTACACTGACAGAATGATTTATTAATGATTAATAATTTAATTTATTTGAAGACAATTATTTAATTTATTAAATTATAATAAATATTTTTTAACATTCAATAAATATTTATTTGGGAGGAAAGTACATTTATTAATTGTTAAGAACCCGCACGAAAAAATATGTATGTGAAAAATAGATCTAAGATAGATGTGACATATACAATATATATGTGCGCAAAAAAAAAAAATGTTAAATATATTTTCAGATATATGTTATCAAATATTTTCATATAGATGCCAATATATATTTCAAATATATCGAAATATAGAGGTTACATATATTTCCGTATGTATGTTAACATATATACGTAGATATATATGTTAACATACATGCCGAAATCTATATGATATATATGTGTGCATATTTATGAGAATTGTGAATTTTTTTGCGCTTTTTCTTTTACAGTTATTAGAATTTCAAATTAAAAAAAAATTAAATTAAATAATTTCAGAAAAATTATCGAAGATGTATTAGAAATATATTTGAGTATATATGCAGACATATATCTCAATATATATGTGCACATATAATTTTACGCAAAAAAAAAAATATGTTCAAATATATACGACATATATTATTATATATTTTCACATCTATATTGACATATATTTTTTACATACATATTTTTCCCGTGCGGGTGGAAGGGTCTTTAGATGTTTACTGATTTAGAGATTGCATTGACGCTCGAAATCAATGTAGTAATCTCGGAAAATATCTTATTTAATAATATTTATTCTTATTGAATATTATTCAATTTAAAAAATATTGTTTAATTTCAAAAATCCCCTCCAAGGTCCACTTTTCATAAAAAAAATTGACGGATCAAAAAATGATTTAAAGCATCTAAAAAGACTTCTATAAATTTAGTTTTTCTTAAAATTAGAGCAGATTCGACCAACTCATTCAAAAATTATAAGAAGTTTAAAAACGGCTAATTTTACAATTCGTAAAGTTTACAATCGGCTAATATTATAAATTTTTGCAGTAAGAATTGTCTAAATTTACGTTGCGCCAGATTTTTGTTTTTCGCTATTTTAGAAATCACTGAATATATATTTGGTAAAATTACTATTTCGCTAATTTTATTAACATCATTTTTTATTTGCGACTAATTTTACAAATGACATTATCAACTAATTTTTAAATTTATAGTTTATAAATGTTCGAGTTTACAAATGGCTATTTTCCAGTAAACTTAAAAACATACTTAAATTAATGACCACGATTGTATGTGCACATATAATTTTACGCAAAAAAAATATGTTCAAATATATACGACATATATTATTATATATTTTCACATCTATATTGACATATATTTTTTACATACATATTTTTCCGTGCGGAAAGTATTCATTAATAGTTAAAAAATATTTATTAACAGTTAATAAATATTTTGTTGAGTAAATTTGTTTCGCTTGCAATTTCATATAAAATGAAGACTGCTTATAAACAAAAATTATCTTTATAAATTATTTGCTTTAATTATATTATATTATAATAATATTTATCGTAAAATACCAAATTCTATTACAGCTCATAATTATCTTTTATATTTTAAAATATTAAAAACGTTAATTTATTTAGTGAATTAAATTATTATCATGTATTTTAAGTATATAGTTATAAAAAGTGTCAAAAAAAAATTGCTATTTTTGCTTTTTATTTTAAATAATTATTTGTTAACAGGTAACAAATATTCATTAACTATTAATGAATGTTTATTAATAGTTGATAAATTTTACTTAATAAATTATTTATTAAATGTTAATAAATATTTGTTAACTGTTAGCAAATATTTATTAACATTTTATTAATCGTTTTTAATAAATAATTTATTAACTGCTAATAAATATTTATTAAATCATATAATTTTAAAAAATTATTTATTAACAGTTAATAAAGCTTATTAAATATAAACAAATTTTTCTACCAGTGCAATATATTATTATTTTTCGGGAACTTGTATTCGATTGGTTTATTAGATTAGGAAAAATTTATTTAAGAAGTAATTAGAAAAATATATTTTCTGAAAATAAATTTACTACAGCCTACTTTTAATTGTAATATTTTTGTAATAATAATTAATAATTAATAAAAAAAAATTTACTTTGCTCGTAGTGCCAATTGACGATCACTTGGACAGACCCATTTAGGATTTTGACTCCTCGAACTGTTCGATATGTATTGAGAATCCATTTCCAGAAAAATTTATCATTCCTTTTAAATCGTAACTATCAATTTATTTATAGCTCTTTGAAACTATAAAAAAAAAGATGTCAAGTAAAATCTGATGGTATAAATATTAATGCGTACACTGAAAAAAAAAAAAAAAAAAAAAAAAAATCGAAGCATTATTTTTCATGAAAATGACAAAAATTATTTTTGAAAAATTAAAAAAAAAAAATTTGATATTTAGAAATTTAAAAAAATTTTAAGTGCAATTTTTGAAAACAATTTTTTACTTATAATTTTTATTGATATAAAAAATCAAAAATTGTCAAACATAAATTATTGCAAAAAAAATGACATTTAAAAAATTAAAAAAATAAAAAATGCAATTTTTTAGAAATAATTTTTCGGGGCAAATTATTAAAAAAAAATTAAAAAATTAATGAAAATAAAGTTAGCCGACATTTCAAAATTTTTAGAAATTTTTTATTGAAAAATTTTTAATTAAATAATTAAAAAAAAAAATTTCACCTGTAAAGAACTTGAAAAACTATAAGTGTAATTTTTTAGAAATATCTTTAGTTAAAATTTAATTAATAAAAAAAATAAAAAATTTTCAGACGTCTGCTAAATTCAATATCATTATTTTTTAATACTTCTCTGAAAAATTGAGAGGAAACAAGTTTGAAAGGGCGTTAAAAAAATTTTTGAAATAAAAAAAAATATTTTTTTATGTCTAAAAAATAATTTCATAACAACCTTAATAAAATGATCAACAGATCTCGATACACTTTAAGTTAATTGAAGTAGTTAGAGGGCTTACATGCAACACATTTCCATTTATGTCAGTTTGGGCTGACCTAATATTGACACGCACATATGTAGGTCATTTCAAGTTAAATCAACGATTTTTTTTTTGACGGAGTTTTTGAATTTATTGATATTTTTATTGCTCGTTAATTTTAATTTTTTAATTAAAATTTTATGAAGATTAATTTAGGAGATATTTGATCATTTTAAAAATTTTTTTTAAAATAAATTATGGCTAAAAAATTTGGAAAAAAAAATTGACATTTAGAAATTTTAAAAAGTTAAAAATTGAATTTTTTTTCAATAATTTTTCACAAGAAATTTGTTTGTTAAAAAAATTTTTTAAATGGTCTCATGACAGCTAACTTTAATATCATAAAATTTTTCATTAATTGCCAGGATAAATTTTTTTTTACTGAAAATATTTTGCATTCACAAAATTGAATTTTTTCAATGAAGATATTTTACACTAATAGTTGAATTAAATTTTTTTAAGGCAAAATATTTCTACAAAAAAATTAATACAAAATATTTTAATTAAAATAGTAATTTTTAAAGTTAACACAAGATGCGTTGCATAAAAAAATAAAATTTCGTTTTTGCAATAATTTTATACAAAAAAGTCACTAGAGAATTTTTAAATTTTATTTAACAAAAATATTAATTCCAAAAAATTGGATTTTTGATTTTTTTAAATTTCTAAATGTCAATTTTTTTTTTGTAATTTTTTTTTGCCATAATTTATTTGTTAAAAAAAATTCTATAAATGTGATTTCAAAAAAATACGAATAAAATCAAAATAATAAAATTTTATTTCTTCACATCTAAAATTTAAAGTTAAGCGTCAAAATCATTAAATTATTAACATAAAATAAAATAGTAAAAAAGATTCTTCTGCAAGATCTATAATTCTAATAAAATACGTTATTCCCCGATTTTTTTTACTTTCATGCCTATTATTATTTCTTATCAATTTGTACATATCCTGTTAGTAATTGGCGTAAGTGCCGCACCATAACAGCTGTTACCGTTTCTATTTATAACAATTTTTTTTTTTTTTTTTTTTTTTTTTTTTTTTTTTAAACCTAAACAATGTTAATTTTATTTTTATCTTCCAAAGATATAATTTTATATTCAAGTATTTATCACGAGAAAAAAACTACTGAGTTTTCTTCCGTTGTGTTCTGATAAATAATAATTATTAATTACGATTAATTAAAAAATTGTCAGCCGCTTTTTTAATTTTTAATAAAAAAATTGAGTAATTTATTTAAACAAGTAAAATTTTCTAGGATTTTTTTATAAAAAATTAAATTTTTTTAAGTTAATACTTGAGAATCAATTTAGCAGATAATTAATTAAAAAAAATTTTTTTTTCAAATAAATTATTGCAAAAAAAATTAACATTTAGAAAATTAAAAAAGTAAAAAATGCATTTTTTCAGAAATAATTTTTAGGAGCAAATTTTTTTAATAAAAAAAAATTTTAATAGCGACAGCTAAATTTAATGTCATATTTAATACATACCAAGTAATTTTTGGTGATTAAAAAAATTATCCTTGAAGTAAAAAAAATTTTTTACTTATTAAAAAAATAATTGTTGTACTACATGTCGCTTAGTTGAATTTAAAAAAAAATATTTTTTCACAAAAAATATATATTTTAAACAAACGAAATTTTCATAATTTTTTGAAGAATTTTGTAAAATTTTATATTTTAAAATTTGATTAAAAAAAAAACTTTATTTTTAATTCTACTATTGAGCAATGATTGACACTTTTTATTTATTACTGTATAATTTTTATATTTCTCTGAAAGAGAAGCCTACTTTGAACTACTCTTGATCAGAATACACTCGGATCGACAGGTGGCTGTTCTTACTACGATGTCATGAAAGCTCTTCTTTCCAAACGCGCATTCGCACTCAACGCTTAGTTGAGAAATGCTTTTATTGTCAAGTTTGTATCACATATAATGTGAATCAACTAAAAATAAAATAGCTAATCGATTATTATATAGAATAGTAAACGCATACACTATTTTCTCATTACTGTCAATAAAAATATTTAATTTACGTCAAATATATTGAAAATTATTTTCAATAAAAATTTTTCTTTACACTAAATTTTAAATTTTGCATTTTTTTTAAAATTAATTAATTAAATGAGTATTTTTTGACTGTTGTACCTTTAAATATTCAAAAATTTTTTTTTTTAAATTGAGTTACTAATGCCAAAAGGGCGCATCTCAATATCTACGCCCTTTTAGCTCTGAAGAGTCAAAATAGAGTGTAAAAAAATTTTTTTCTCTCCAACTAATCTAAAATTGTTTATAACATTTATATCAGTAAGAAAAGTAAATAAAAAATTTTTTTTTGTATACGCCCTTTTGGCTCTAAGACGAAAAAATTCTAAAGCCAAAAGGGCGTATCATCTTTTTTAATAATAATTAATTATTAGCTTAAAAAAAAAGAAAAGTTATAACACTGCTTAAAATAATGACTCTTCAACTCATTTTATTTAAAGAAAATATGAGGAGCTGATTTTCAAAAGGGTATCTTTTCATTTTTGATTAATCGAGACAAAAAACTGGTTATCTTCAATTATAAATATTTTTATAGAACTTTTTTAATTTTACTATAAAGTGCTATCGGTTATGAAGCTACGATTTAATTTTTATTTAGGAATCTTTATAATTCTCGAAGTAACTAATATTTAAAAGTTCAAAAAACTGCTTTTTTAAAATATTTTAAAAATTGTAAAAAAAAATTGTCCTAAAAGGGTCATAAGCTTAGGATCCTAAACGTGACACAATTTAGGACAAATTTATGACACTAAACCGAAATGAAATTTCGATTTTAGAAATATCCTAATATTAGGAAATTTTTGAATAACAAAGAGAATTTTAATTCAACGAAACAAATAATAGTTTAAAAAAATATACTTTTATAAATAAACCAAACTAAAAAGTAAAAAATAAATAACAATTTAAAAAAACTAAAAAAAAAAAACGCTTTTTATAGAAAACCAAACTAAAAAATAGAAATTAAATTTTAATTAAGGATAGTTTAAAAAATTTTAATAAATATAAATTCATAATAGTGTAAATAAGAAAAAAATGTTTTATTTTAAACAAAGCGTGGAGTGCTTTTCAAGATATTATTGAAATGATAATTCTTCTTCTCATATTTGTCAATGAAATATTTATAACTATTGACATCATGCCCCCCACGCAATTTAAATTAAGAATATTGTTAAAAATTTCAATAAATATAAATTAATAAATAATTAGTGTAAATAAAAAAAAAATGTATTTTATTTTAAAAAAAGCGTGGGGTGCTTTTTAAGATATTATTAAAATGATAATCACTCTACTCATATCTGTCAATAAAATATTTATAACTATTGACATCATGCACCCCACGCTTTTTTTTACACTAAAACATTTTTTTCTTATTTACACTATTATTAGTTTATATTTATTTAAATTTTCTTAAACTATTCTTAATTAAAATTTATTTTCTATTTTTTAGTTTGATTTTCTATAAAAATCGTGTTGTTTAGTTTTTTTAAACTATTATTTTTAGTGAGTAACTTCAAAAATAAAACTTAAAAAATCGATTTGTTGAAAATGTTATAACCCTTTCCGTGTAAAAAAAAATTGTCCTAAAAGAGTCATAAGCTTAGGATCCTAAACGTGACACAATTTAGGACAATTTTATGACTACTTTAGGATACTTTTATGACAATTTTAGAATACTTTTTTGACAATTTAAAAATTTTCATAAAAGTATTTTAAAATTGTCAGAAAAGTGTCCTAAAATTGTCATAAAAGTATCTTAAAGTAGTCATAAACATGTCCTAAAGTAGTCATAAAATTGTCCTAAAATTGTCATAAAAGTGTCCTAAAATTGTCAAAAAAGTATCCTAAAGTAGTCATAAAATTGTCATAGAAGTATCCTAAAATTTTCATGTGTCATAAAATTGTCTTAAAAATGTCCTAAAATTTTCATAAAAGTATTTTAAAATTGTCATAAAAGCGTCCTAAAAGTATCTTAAAATTGTCATAAAAGTATTCTAAAATTGTCATAAAAGTGTCCTAAAATTCATAATAGTGTCCTAAAATTGTCATAAAAGTATCCTAAAGTCGTCATAAAAGTGTACTAAAATTCATAAAAGCGTCCTAAAATTGTCATAATAATATTTTTATATTGTACATAAAAGTATCCTAAAATTGTCATAAAAGTACTTTTTACAACATATTTTCTCTGAGTAATGGCGACAATATTTTTCTAAAATGGAAATTTCATTTCGGTTTGGTGTCATAAATTTGTCCTAAAAATGTCCTAAATTGTGTCACGTTTAGGATCCTAAGCTTATGACTCTTTTAGGACAATTTTTTTTTTTTACACGGGTAGACTTAAAATATAAAAAAAACTAGGTCTTAAACGAATTTTAAAATAATAAAAATTATTGATTATTTTACATTAGTTAATAAAAATGATTATTGTTCATATAAATTTAACTGTTATAAAAGACCTGTCAATAATAGGGTCAACGGTATGTCAATAATCGGTTCTTTGAATTTTTCGCACTGTCAATAATACATACATTCGACCTGTTTGTCTTAAGTTGATACAATAATTATTAAATTTATTGCTACTAAAATTAATTATTTAAATTATATAAGTAAAAATAATGATTAAGGTGTCCTATGAAAAAAAAGTTGACAATATTGATTTGAAACACGATAAAAAAATTTCAAATATTCATGATCAGTATGATCAATGTCCATTAAAGGCAAATATAATTACATAAAATTATGTACAATTATAACTTATTAATTATGGAAATAACAAAATTTAAAATTCTTTAAACTTGTATTGTTTTATTTTTAATTTATACGGTTTGTCTAAAATGATAAGTCAGAAAAACCCTCAGTTTTATAAGTATAAAATATTAATTAGAGTGTTTAAAATTAACACTTTTGTTTTTTACAATTTATAATGAAAATTATCTACTATTCTAATTAACGATAAATATAAAATTTTTATAAATTATAAATGTTTATAATAATAAAAAAAAAAAAATACTTTAATACAATAATTTGGAGACTTATTTTTGTGAAAATCAAATAATTATAGGGCCATCAAATTATTTCGAATGTATAAATTGTTTGTATAAAAAATAAAAAAATATATTATACTATTATTTTAACAAAAAATTTTTTAATATGTTTCCAAGATAACGCAATCTATTTTCTTCATCACTTGATTTATTGTTTGTTAAAATAATATTGTTCTCAAAAAAAAAAAATTAATAGTGAGAAATTTTTATTTATTTTTAAAAAGCAATTGAGAAAAAATAGTACGTTACCTTGGCGTTATTTACAGTAAAAAAAATGGTTTTGCAATATTAATCTTAATATGATAAATTAACAACAAAATTGATTATCTTCTTCGACAAAAATATGACTAAATTATTTAATTAATTTTTTTAATTCATTTACATTTTACAAAGGTCTAGAAATGAGCCACAACTATTTTAGTCTATAAAAATGATGATGTATTTATTCATTTGAAGTTTAATTAACTAAAAAAATAAAAAGCTGCAATTTAATATTACTAATGACAATTATATATTAAGAATAATCATACCGCATGAAAATCGATAGATATAAAGTACTTTTTCTATAAAAAGTGACGCCACAGATTTTAGACCAAGCTCGTTAAATTGAGACTGTCTAAATCACCACTTAATTTTTTTTTTGTGACTGTTACCAAGAAAATTTAGCTTACAATAAATAAAAGTTTAATAGAAATTTATTTATAAATATACAAAATTGATGTTTAAATAAGTTAAATTTCAATTGAAATTTTTTGATACTGAATATTAGTTGGGATAAAAAATATTATTTTCAAAATTTGATACTAAAAATTCAAAATGTGTCTTAGCATAATATGAATTTAATTTGTTTTCGTTTACAATTTTTAATTTCTGTCCAAAGAAATTAAAAAAAGTACTATAGCGAGTGACTTGCGGCGTAGTCCGATAATGTAAAGACTTAGTTTCTTAATAAAAAAAATGATTAATCAACTGAAAAAAATTTCTAGTTTTTAAATTTATAACGCGTTCCAGATGCCATAAGGGCGTATAATAAAAATTCTGTTTTTTTTTTCTAAGTCCAAAAAAAATTTTTAGTTTGGAGAAAAATTTTTTTTACATTTCTGCACGTTTCATACAAAAATATGTCGAATCCCAAAAAAAAATTTTTTTATACGGCCTTATGGCATCGGTAACGCGATAAGGTAAAAGACCCAGTTATTGACAATGGCCTAGTTATTGACATTTGCAATTTTATTTTAATTAAAAAAATCAAATCAACTCTAATAAATTAATAAATTTAATTTTTGAGTTATACATTTTAAGATAATTGGTTTTTTGAGAACATTTAATTTTTTGATTAGAATAAAATTGCAAATGTCAAACAACTAGGCCAGTGTCAATAACTGGGTCTTTTACCTTACATTTCACTTAAAAATTGTTAACTTCATACTGTCAAATTTAATAGGCCATTTATAAAATATTCGAATCTATCAAATCATAAAAAATTTTTTTATAAGCCAAACAAATAGAACCCCATTTCTAGACCATCATATTTTTGAAAAATGATTTACTATGAAATTAGTATAACTCAAAAAATCAAATTGGCACTTTCGTTGCTACTACAAAACTGTATCAAATTTTGCGCGTCATTTTTTAAAATATATATAAAGAAAAAAAATTTTACAAATAAATTATTTTACTCAGTGACTCAATCACCGATTATTCAATTAATTTTTAGCAAGTAAAATGATCAATATTTTACTGACTATTTGCTTCTAAGTCCATATCAGACCAAACTGCTTCTGTTTCACTTTCTTCAACAGCTTCATCATTATCAGAGTCAGGTAGACCGTCTCCGACGTCGTAAGTTGTATCAGCATGTTCTTCACCCACATTCATATAATATGGCGTTTCAAATTTAGTGGCTGTACTGTCTAAGCGATGCATACCTTCCAGTGCTCTTCTGTTGCTAGGATCAAGACTGAAAAAATAATTTACGTGCACGTAAGAAAATAATTATGTTTATTCGATGACTTACTGTATAGATAATTATTAATAATAGTATAAGATATTTGAATTTTTTTCTTGTATTTCAAATAAATATTGTCAACTTTTTTTTTTTGCACACCTTAATTATTGGATGTTTATTGGATTTGTTTATTTAAATAAATAAATAAAATTCATAGTTTAATTTTATCGTTGAGTACTTTTTTTTTAAATTAAAAATTTTTAAAGAAAAAAAATTTTTATCCGTTATTAGAAAAAAAATTATTTCCTTTGTAAAAGAATATTCTATGAAAATAAATACTATTTTAGTAAAATGATAAATCTAAAATTTCCAAGTTTACTTATATGACATTCAACACGAAGTTTTATTTTATGATAAATTATATAATAAGTAATACGAACCTTAAAGCAATTGCATAGTGATCTAAAGCTTTTTCTTCATTGTGCACTCTCGCACAGAGATCGCCTAACATTTGGTGTAATTTGCAATTCGGTTGAATTTCAACTTGTTTCTCCAGTAAATCAATAGCAGATTCTAAATTCATTTCCTGTTCATATATTTCAGCCAAATAATAAACAGCTGGTAAATATGATTCATCTTGCGCTAAAGCTTTGTCTAAAAGATTTTTTGCTTTTCCTACTGAGACTGGATCTTTCATCAGAACCGAAGCATACAGCTGGAATTGAAAATATCTCCATTATTATAAAAATCACATATTTTAACAAAATCACATATTTTGCATGCCTTAAACGCGATCGCGCGAAGACATAGCTCTACTGGGGCTTACAATCAAGTTTCTTATCTCGTCAAGGGAAATTGTATTTTTAATCCATAATCCTCGTACAAATGTTTAAAAAAAATACACTGGTAGCAAGAATAATGATTACTGAACTAATTAAAAACACTACTTGGTAAATTAATTGTAAATTTTAATGAAAAAATCCATTTTTTAAAACTTATAGCGGAAATAACTGTCAAAATATCGTAATAAAATTTTTTTTGTCATTTTGCTTAAAATCACCCAAAACACAAAACACATAAATAACTAGCAATCCTGCATAAATAAAATTTTGCTTTATTAAATAATGACTTTCGATAAATTGCACTGTACTTTCTTAAATATTGACGTTTTTAAACATATAAGCTCATCCCGATGTTACACTCATCAAGAGCTTTCTTTTGAGTACCCACATGCATTTTGATATATTTTATATATATTATAAATATGATATTTATAAAATATATGAAAAGTGCATGTGGATACTCAAATGAAAGGTCTCGATGAGTGTAACATCAGAATGAACTTATATTTACTAAAATGTCAAGAATTAAGGAATTACTGTTATATTTTGTTAACTAATGATGTTTTTAACAATATAAACTCATTCTGATGTTACACTGATCAAGAGCTTTCATTTGAGTACCCACTTGCATTTTGATATATTTTTCATATATACATATATATAATATATATATAAATATATGAAAAATTGATGTGGGTACTCAAATGAAAGGTCTCGATGAGTGTAATGACGGAGTGAACTTATATCTTTAAAAATGTCAATAGTTCACAAGATACAAGGTGATTTTTTAATTATGAATCTAGAGATAGAGCATTTCCAAATGCAACCTAAATACTTATCATAATAAATTGACTATCGGTGAGAATAATATGAAATTTTGAAAAGGCACAAATTCAAATCAAGACCTTTGCAATGACACTAAGTTTCACAAAAAAAAAAAAAAAAAAAAAAACCGATTTTATCATATGACTATTCTGAACGCAAAATTTTTCTTAATTATTTAATTAATAATAGAGATTACTGTACGCAGGAAATTAAAAATAAAATTAACAAATATTTAATTTTATGTAAAATACGAGCGCTTAAGGCATGCACATTTGGATTTTTCAAATTTTTTCAACTTACAGACAAAACTCTTGGAGTATGACCTAGTTGTTTACAAGCACTGCTTGCAATATTCAACGCTTCCCGTAAACGATGCATACCAATATAGCAATCCACACACCCTTTATGGGGCTCATATCGATATGGTTTAATTTGAATAGCTGCTCTGAATTGATGTAAAGCGTCCTGATATTTTTTTTGTTCAATTAAAATATTACCACGTAAAATAATGGCTTCCACATTAATTGGATTGAGATTGATAGCTTGAGCAGCCAAAGTGTTTGCTCTGTTGAGTTTTCTAGCTGCGTACAGAGTATAAGCCATTGCGACGTAAACTTCAGCTGAGCATTCACTGTTTACCGTCAGAGTCGGTATTAATTTTTCTAAATCTTTGGTGTGTTGTCCTTTATATAATACAGCTGCATATAGATCTAGTCTGTAAATAAATATAATGAAAAAATTTAATTTTTCAAGTAAATTATTTTATCCAGCTTACCCTTTGATAGTATCTGGTTCTATAGCTCTTGCTCGCCTCAAACACACTAATGCATTTTTATCATCTCCGGCACAATAATAACACTCGCCCATAGTTAGTAATAAATTAAAATTATCACGAAGATAGTTAACATTATCTAATATTTTAAAGGTTGAAACTGCGTGACTATATTCTCGATTATGCATATGGGCATGTGCTTTTATCCAAGTATTTAACCAGTCTAGATTCGGCGTGATAGAAGTAGATCCAACAATTAGAGAGTTTACTTCAATTCCTTTAACTCCTAGTGAAAGAAGACCTTCTGCGGCTTCTAAAGCTAATGGACACTCTCGTAAAACTTCTTTGTAAGTAGTGATTGCTGACCGCTCCATTCCTTGATCGTGAAATATTTTTGCTAATGCCATATTTACCTGTTAGATAGAAAAGATAAAATTAATTTTAAGAAATTCTGATTTGTAACTTTTGAAAAAATTATTTTTTTTTTATTTTTCGAAAGTACGTATATATGGGTGATTCTCTGTAAGGACGTCTTAAATCTGTACAAAATTGTCCGACCAAATTATTATTGATTTTATTAGAAAAAAAATTAACAAGGGCTACAAAACTATCTGCTTAATGATAATAAATACACAGCCGATTAAATTTTTGTTTTTTCGATATTTGTGTATCTTTTGCCATATAACATCACAGGGGACTGTTTTTTTTTATCATCAAATAGAGAAAAATCAAGCAAACTATTTCAATGCATTCAACTTTTCAAGTTCTCAATAAATATTTACATTAATTAGAATAATATTAAGACTTATGGATCCAATTTTATAAATAAATTATAAATAAAAATAGTTGCCAGGGGAATGAGTTTCTCGTGGCCCAGACACATGTTTCCAGCACAAACGGTGTTTTTGACACTAAATAAAATGGCGATAAAGCGCTAACAGCCCTATGGTTATTAACTTAAGGCTAGTTAGATCCTTATAAACTTTACAAAAGGTAAAATAACACGCTGGATTTTTTTTTTTGGCTTTGAATTTCTGGCAGGGGACTGTTCTTAAAACGCCTGGGACAAACTTTGGTTTAATGAATTTAATGAAACAAATTAATTTTCGGTACTTTTTATTGAAGAAGATTGTTAGTTAACTAATTAAGTTTATAAACATTACAGACCAAATTATATATTATGGACGAATAATTTAAAATTTAATTTTAAAGTTTCAATTTTGAGAATGGGACAGCCCAGGGGACTGTTATTTCGGTGGTTTACGAATTTATAGCAAAAAAAACAAAATTTATTTCATTTTAATTTTCAATGCTCCAAATAGAAATGTTTTTTTACTTCCATAATAATTTTTTTTTAGTTACAAAATAACAATTTTTCTAATAAAAACATGCCCTAGGACAGCAAAAAACATCCTTACAGAGAATCACCCATATAAAAGTGTTGTGTTAAAATTTCCAAGTGAATGAACCACTGGAATTATATTATTTTACGAAGTTTATGTAGATGTTCGAGTAGAAAAAATAAAATTTTTAAAAAAGCTAAAGGGATTTTGTATGGTGCTTGGGTATCGCTGATTGACTTTAGGTAAGATTTTTTTTTTTTAATTAAAAAAAAACTTTAAGGTAGTTGTTGTGGTTGAAGCATATCGTCAGAAAATTGTAAATTTTTGTATACTTATTAAGGACATGATGTCATAATTACCCTAAAAATTTGAAGTCAATTGACCACATATAACCCGAGATTAATTAAATTAAAAATTGGATATTTAACATTAATTGCATACTCTCTCTGCAGTTCTGTACCAGTTACTTAGTTATAAAAAAAAACTAACTGTCAGAAACTTTCAAAAAACGGACAATCTTTTGATCTATTTATTGTGAGTTTAAAAGAAAATAACAAAAAATTTTTGACAAAAGATATTTATCCCAAGGATATTTTGTCCGCGGATATAGACTCATGACATTAAAGTTAGCTATCACTTGACAATTTTTTAATTTTCTTTAACAAAAAAATTTGTTCTAAAAAATAATTAAAAAATAAATTGCATTTTTAATTTATTAAAATTCCTACAAGTCCATTTTTTTAATAATTTTTTTTTTTGTTATAATTTATTTATTAAAAAAAAATTAAAACATTTGTAAAGTGACAGCTAAATTTAATGTCATTATATACTCCGGTTACCATTTTAATTAATAACTAAAATATTTCCTGTATATTTATGAAATTATTAATAAATTTTGTACCTTTGCTGTTCGTTGTTTTCCAGGTATACTTTGCAAAATTTGTAAAGCTTCCAGTTGATTTTTCAACTTCATTAAACAAACATAAATTTGATATTTTATGTCAATATCTGACAGAAGATCTTTGTAACTTTCTTGATTATTTGATTTTGATGTGCTCTTTGATTTCAATAAAAACTTTCGGAATTGTATAGATTTTTTATATAATGATTCGGCTTTACGGTACTCTCCAAGGTGAAAATGCGAATCAGCACAGTGTACATAAATAAGAAATTTGGCAGTTGGTGGCAAGAGATCACCATTATGATCACTCAATGATAAGACTAAATTAGCCTGTCAACAAAAAATTAAATAAATATTAGCATTTTTTTTTTTTTTTTTTAATTAATTTTATTATAATATTATAAAAATATAACTTACCAGAGAAATTACATTCGAGTACAACTGCTGATCGTAAAGTAATTTAATTTGATCGTAAAGATTAGACATACTTGCGGAGCACAATATTTATTTTGCAAATGAAAATTAAATTCAAGTAACAAAAATATCAGTTCAAAATTTTTAAAACAGATATTTTTATTTCTTATTAATTAGTCACAATTTTTTAATTATTAAATATAAACTAATAATAAAACATAAACAACTTTTCAAAATTAAATTACAATTAAATACTCTTTAAATATTTCAGTGACAATAAACTTTTATCGTCTTTTGGCAATGTTTAATTAATTAAAACACATCAACGATATAATTATTAAAAATTTACTTTTATTAATTAGTTGAGTTTTATATTTTTATTCACTACCATCTCATTTTCCAGAAAATATCTCAACTCCAAGAAAACATCAATTATGTATAATAATCTAACAGACGATAGGTGGCGCCGTATTCTACTTCTTTAAAAGTAATTTTTTTTAAAAGCTACGATTAAGTTTAATTAAGCACGATCAATGATTTTAAAAACTAAAACAAAATTTATATTTTTTATTTTAATTAAAATTTTCAATTAAAATAAAAATTTTGCCGACTATAATTTTTTAGACATTATTTGTTTGTTAAATTGACATGTAACAAATATTCCACCTGTGAACTCCCTTTAAAGTTCGTGTTGTCAAAATATACCGGGGAATTTAAATGAAAATTAAATTAGCCGACATCTAAAAATTTTAATTCTTTTTTTTATTGAAATAATTATCACAGAAAAATAAAAAAAAAAATTTCATTTGTAAAAAAATTAAAAAACTATAAGTGCAATTTTTCAAAAATATTTTTTAGTTATAATTTAATGAGAGAAAAAAAAAGAAAAATTAAAAACGTCGGCTAACTTTATTATTATAAAATTTTCAATTTTTCTTTTTTACAATTTTCGAGAACATATTAAATTTTTCCCGGGAAAATTTAAATAAAAGCAACTACAGCGCTTCCGTCAAAAATTCGATTTGCGCACGCGTTCATTCTCACATGGTCTATAGTCTGCCGTAACCTTTACTGAGCACTAAGCAAAACGAGTGATTTTTAATTATCAAAGTGCATTAGTTAACATAACATGTTCGAATCACAACTGAGTAAAATAATAACTGGATGGTAGGTATGTAATTTGTTATCGCACCCACTATTAACATTCGCCAAAAAAATATTGATATTTTTTTAAATTTAGTTCCTAACCTCCAAATTATCGCTTAATTTTTTTCATTTTTATCAATCATTAATCATTAAATTTTAACTTTTTAATAGTTTTATACTTTTTTAAAACAAATAAATTCTCGCAAAAAAAAAAAAAAAAACACTTTGTTAAAATTACATCAATAATTTTTTTAAGCCTGTTTAAGTGGAATTTTTCATAAATTTTTTTTTAATTAAAACGCTGAATTTATTAACAAACTTTACATTTATTTCTTACTGAATATTTACATTGATAACTTAAAAAACTTAACTTTACAAATAATGGAATATACTTATACATATAGCATATAAAATGGATTTTAAAAAGCTTTTAATTTTTTTTTTATTTTTAAAAAATAAATTTTTGGTATTTATTGTATTTATTATACATTTTAAATCAAGTCTGATGTATCAACTGACAGCGTAACTGATAACCCAACATCAGAATTGAATGTCAATTTTACTTTTCTTTTTAGTAAGGCAGTTATGAAAAAAGTTCACTATCAAAAAAGTTATGTATCTTAACAAGAGATATTTTACCTTTTTTTCGATATAAAAAATATTTTTCACCGAAATTAGTTATTTCTATATTTTAATGAATTGTAACAGTCATGAAACACGTATTACGTTTTTCGATTTAAAAATTTTGAATAGGAACACGATAGTTTACTATTATTATTTTTTATCAGTATAAAATAACTCGTATAAAGTGTATAAAAAATTTATATCGCTCACACAGCTTAAATATATCTTTAGACTTATATTACACTTAGAGAAAAAATTTATTTTGAAAAAAATTGACAATGTTGTAATAAGAAATTAATTTATTGATTTTAACAATTTTATTTCTTAGCTGAAAAATTTTTTTCACAGTAACTTTTCTCTTGAAAAAATATATTTTTGATTTATAAAAAAAAAATTATTTTTCTCCAAACCTCGAAAATTTTCTTGACAAATATTTACAAGTGAGGTCAACTATTTTAATTTTCATTTTTTTGAATGAAAGTTCTGTTTTATTTTATTGATATATTTTTTTTTAAAAATACATAAAAAAATGAACAATTAAAAAAAAAAATTGATGATCACAGTTTTAACAGATTTTCAGAAAAATTTATAAATTTTTTGGAAAATTGTGATATTCAATTTTTTTTTTTAATTGTTCGTATTTTTCAAAAAAAATATATCAAAAAAAGATAAAATAAAAATTTTATTCAAAAACATGAAAGCCAAAATTTTTTGCAACTTTTAAAGTAGAAAAAAAAAATTTGAAAATGTTAATTATTCACCTAGTTATGACCCAAAATAGGGTTGACTCCTTGTAAATAATTATCCTTTTCTTCAACAAGAAAATTGTGAGAAAAATTTTTATTTCTTCAGCTAAGAAATAAAATTATTTAAAAATTTCAGCAAATTAACTTCTTATCACAAAATTGCTCATTTTTTGTCAAAATAAATTTTTTCTCCCAGTGTAGCATTATTAAAATACGTAATAAAAAATATAAAACGGTCTTTTATACTCTCTTCGGTTTAGAAACAATAGCATATTCACTGTCATTATAAACTCTATGTTTCGGCTCTGGCTGGCTGGTTTTTTTTCTAATAACACCATACCCTCGATTGCTGTTGTCCACAAAAATATCTTCAACAATATCATAATCATCCCAAGAAGAAATAGACTTTTCCAAAGAAATGGCATTACTATTATAACACGACAAAGAATTTTCCAAACTATTCGATGCGCCAGTAGGAGTTTTATATCCCGAGTTACTATTTCCTTTATACAACGATCCAATATGTTGAAGTTTGTCATAATCAGCAGGAGAGTCTAATGTCGAAGATAAATTGTAATTAAGAGCTGATATTGATGCATTTGTTGATGAGCTACTATTTTCAGTAATTATTGTTTCATATTGAATATGATCATCTTTGTCTTCATCATTTAGATTTTCACCATCAACTCCCACATCTTGATCAGCTTCATTATTATTGTTATTATAATGATTATCACTATTACTTTGATCTTCCTTGGTATTTTTTTTCCTTATATGAAGATTTTTCATAGCTGAGTTCATTTGTTCAGAACTCAACTCAGAATAATTGGAATCTCTGTTTTCATTGTGAGGTATTACGTCAATTCCGTGAGTTTTCCATGCGTTGTTTCTAACTTCAACGAGGTCGTAAGAATTTGTTTCATCAGTTTTTAATTCTAATTGAGCGTACGTTGCATCAAACTTTGATGATGGGCAATAATTTGATTTTTTATACTTAACAGAATCACAAGTATTTTGAAATTCAGTGTCAAGTTTGTCATTTGTTAAATTAGAATCGATATATTTTCTAGGAGGTTTAGTAGGCTTGGGTTTTATCACCGGTTGAGGTCTAATCGATGGCACGGAATTTCCACTGGAAGTTGAAAGATATGAATAAAATATTAAAGGCTTTTGGGAATTCTGTGACAGTGAAATGTCATCTTCTATATTTACTGAGCTAAAATTCGAAGACAGAGGCAGTGGAGATCTGGAACCAGCTTCCATTGTCAAAGCAGCATGGTACTGCGCGTCATTACAATCTATTCCCAGTGACAAAGATCCTTGTTCTATTTCGTTATTTTTCAACAATTTTTTCATACATTTCATTCGAGAAGATATACACCTAAAAATCTCTTGTTGGTTACTGTGCTCTAATTTAAAAGATCCCTCACCGGATACACATTTTCTTCCGGCTTCAAACGTGAATTTTCCATCTCTGTAGCCATATTTTCTAATGTACCTATATGGCCAGGTAAATAAAACTGTATCGTTGTCAATCAGCTTCAAATCCATTGCAGAAATTACAAGAGTGTAATTTTTAGGATCTAATCGACATCGCTTGGATGCTTCTGTTTCAACAAGCTTCACCGAAAAAACTCCTTCATTACTAGCGCAATACAAATCGTTTTCCTCTTCAATTATTTGATTTGAAGTATCGTCCTTAAACGCAACTTTTTGGAACGCTGCTATCCAGTCGCATGTGTCAGTTTCAGTGAAACAACCGAAATGATAATCATTTGTTTTGGTTATTACCTGTTTTTAAATAAATAAATAATTAAGTATATAATATAAAAAAAGTAATTCAAGTATCTAAGTATTATAATTTTTATAATTGTTGGGAAATGAGGTCCACTCTTTTTTTGACAATAAAATATCGAAAAATAAACATTGTTTAGTGATATTGTAGCTGACAACTGTCAATTTTTTTTTTTTTTAAGCAAATCAATTACAATAAAAAAAAAAATGCTTCTAAAAATTTCTGATAATAATTTTATTTTTTTATTTTTACAGGAAGAATTTTTTTATTAAATTTTTTTTTCATTATAATTTCATTGCTATAGAATTCTAAAAAAATTTCCCATGTCTGTCAACTTCAGTATCATATTTTTTAACATTATTATTTTTTTCAAGCCATTTAATTCAAAGACAGATTTATGTCAATCAATTAAAAAATAAAAAATTGATTTTTTAATTAGCTTAAAGGGTACAACTAGTGTGAAATTTTTTAAAAATCGATTTTTTTTCATATTTCAATAGAGTATACCTTTGAAAATAACATGCTAAAATTTTAAATCGATATCTCAAATAGTTTTTGAGTTACAGCCATTCAAAAAGTAGCCACTCGGAAATTAAAATACAATCATTTTATCTTTAAAAGCGTTTTTCTCGAAACAGCATTTTTCGAATTTGCTGAAGGAATACTGAAGGTAGCTGACAACTTTCAATTTTTGAATCAATTACAATAAAAAAAATGCTTCTAAAAATTTTCTTTTAATTTTCACAGGTGGAATTTTTTTTTCAATTTTTATTGGTAATAATTTCATTGTTATAAAATTCTAAAAAAATTTCTTATGTCTGTTAACTTAAGTATCATATTTTTTTTTTAATTATTATTTTTATTTTTACTATTACAATCATCATTATCACTATTTTTTTCAAGCCATTTATTTCAAAAACTGATTTATATCAATCAGTTAAAAAATACAAAATTGATTTTTTAATTAGTTTAAAAGCTCTTACAATTGAAGAAAATTTCTCTATAATATTTTTTAGTACAAAAATTGAAATCTTTCAAATTATTCTATTTTTGATCAATTTTAACAAAAAAAAAAAAATATGACAGTTCAAAAAAAATTTTTAGATGTCATTTTTAATGATACTGAAGTTAGCTAATAACTATCAACTTTTCAAATTCTTATAACAAATCAATTACAATAAAAAGAATGCAATTAAAAATTTCCGCCCATATTTTTTTTTAATTTCCGCACGTGCAATTTATTTTTATAATAATTTAATTGCTACAAAATTATTAAAAAAATTCTAATGTCAAATTCAGTGTCATTATTTAGATCAATATATTATGGACCACACTTCCAAATAATTGCTATGACATCAAAGTTAGCTGTCACTCTTATAATTTTTTTATTTTTTTTAATAAATAAATTTGCTCCGAAAAATTATTTCTGAAAAATTGCATTTTTAACTTTTTCAATTTTCTAAATATCAATTTTTATGAAAATGAAGTTAGCCGACATTTCAAAATTTTTTATTGAAAAAGTTTCAATTAAACAATTAAAAAAAAATGTCACATGTAAAAAACTTGAAAAACTGTAAGTGCAATTTTTTATAAATATCTTTTTAGTTGTAATTTAATTAATAAAAAAAATCAAAAATTTTTAGACTTCTGCTAACTTCAGTGTCATCAATTTTTTGGTCTCATTTTTTTTGCCATAATTTATTTGTTAAAAAAATGTTTTAAAATTAATTATTGTCTACTAAATTAATTCTCATACAATTGCTTTAATTTTGAATAAATACTTACTTCAAAAACTTTAGCTTGACTGCTCAAACCAATTTTAATGCAAGCCTCTAGGGTAATAATTCTAGGTGAATTTTGTTTATTAAGAAAATCTTCTTTGGAGTCCCATATTTCTAACCTCGCTATCCCGGATTTGCTTGCTTTGAACAGCTGACAGTATCGTTTATGCCATGCTTTCTAAAATGAATAAAAAAATTAATAAATATTATGATTTATTTAATTAAAGATATATTTGACATTTAAAATTAAACCTTAAGTTGACTAAGAACGCCTTGAGGAGGAAAAAGTAATAGTCCTTGTTTTACAGGCTCTTCGAATTCCATGGCTACACTCTAATTCATTTATTAACACTTGTCAGACGATACTTGACCAACATTTACTTTTTAAAAACTGTTAAAAATTAACACAGAAAATAACGACATCAATTCTTTAATATTGATGTGTAGATAATGTTAAAAAAAAAAATCATACGGCTACAATTCACTGATAAATCTCTCAACTTTTTCTAAACAAACTGTACATTCATATATTTAATACACTGATTAATTTAAAATAAAAAATAAATTGTTTGGGTTAACCACAATTTTATTCACTTAGTTTTAATATTATTTTTAGAAAACACAATGACAACAATAACAACAACAGTCAATTAGAACTAAAATTTAATTTGACGCGTGTGTGTCTACGCTGTATTTGTTTTAGAACAAAATCACTTATCTACTGAGCAAAAGCTAATCTGTAGAAATTTCGTTGTAAATTTTTTGTCCTTGTTGTTAGGCTAGAGTCGCGATAATCTGAAAAAGAGAGTGGTAGTCTTTTGAACAGATCTGATTCTGTAAATGTATATTACACTCCAAGAATGTGCGATTAGTCATAACATTCAACTATCGGCGAAAGATAGATCGTACAGCTTTTATTTTAATGACATTAAATTTAGCTGTCACTTGACAATTTTTTAATTTTCTTCAATAAATAAATTGACGTAAAAAAAAAAAAAAAAAATTATTAAAAAAATTGACTTAAAGGAATTTAAAGACAATTAAAAATTGTCAAGTGACAGCTAAATTAAATGTCATATTAAAGTTTTAGCAGTCAAGGGAATTTTTAAATTTTATTTAACAAAAAAATTAGTTCCAAAAAATGATTTTTAAAAAATTGAATTTTTAATTTTTTAAAATTTCTAAATGTCAATTTTTTTTCCAAATTTTTTTTGCCATAATTTATTTGTTACAAACAATTCTAAAAATTATTAAATATCTGCTAAATTTGTTTTAATTTTATTTTAAGCTTATTAGTTTTATTGATATGACATTAAAGTTAGCTGTCACTTGACAATTTTTTAATTTTTTTCAACAAATAAATTTTTTTCCAAAAAATTATTTTAAAAAAATTGCATTTGTAGTTTTTTTAAATTTCTAAATGTCAATTTTTTTTATAAATTTTTTTTTTTTTTGTCATAATTTACTTATAAAAATTCTTAAAATTATAAACTATCTGCTAAGTTTACTTTCATTTTATTGATATATAAAGAAAACTTGTAAGTTTTATGATAATAACAGTATTTTATATAATTTCTGTTAGAAAAATTAAAAAAATTGTTTTTACTTTGAGAAAAATTTAGATGCGAATTTTTTTAATTTGATTTGATGATCAAAACAATACATATTGTAACTTGTATTAATAATAACAATACTGAATTTAAAATACATTCAACAATTTTTGGTAAATAGTTACAAATGGGTCAACCATTTTCATTTTCATTTTTTTAAATGAAATTTCTATTTGATTTTATTAAAAAGTTAATTATCCCAATTTTAAAAAGTTTTGTAAAATTTTCAAAAAAATTTATGAATTTTTACTGATACTTTTCACACGAAATCTAACAATTGTAGTTTCATAATATTAGTAAATTAAAAAACTACTTATTTATCATTGATCTTAATTGTTTAAATTTTGAAAATCAAAGAAAATTAAGTAAGCTGACATTTAAGAATTTTAAGAATTATTTTTATTAAAAAACATTATTACAAAAAAATTTTTTAAAAATTTTATTTGTAAAAAACTTGAAAAACTAAAAGTGCAATTTTTTTAAAATATTTTTTTGTTCTAGTTTAATAAACGAAAAATAATCAAAAAATTATGAGGCTGAAGTTAGCAGACACTTGACAATTTTTTGATTTTTCTTGAAAAATGAACTAGGCATAGAAAATTATTTATAAATTTTCAGAGCTTCTAAATATGAAATTTTTAAATAAAATTTTCTTGCTATAATTTGTTTGTTAAAAAAATTCTAAAAATTATCAGATGTCTCTCAACTTCAGAACTATAGAAAATTAAATAATACTAAAGTTAGCTGACGGTTTCAATTTTTTGATTATTTTTTATTTACTAAATTAGAACCAAAAAATATTTTTTACAAATTGTACTTATTTTTCTGTAATGATTTTTTCAATAAAAAAAATTATAATAATTTTTAAATCTTTGGCCAATTTAATTTTCATAAAATTAAAAACTTCGGCTTACTTTAGTATAATTAATTTTAGCATCATTAAAAATAAAAGTTGACATTGTAATTTAGTAGATAAAAAGTTTATAATTCTATAACTTACTGAAATTTTATAATTGTTACATATTTATCAATTTATAATTAGTTATTACAATCTGCGAAAAAAAATAATTAAATATATTTATGTGTAAACTTTGAAAATTTATAATAATCATAAAATCATAGTTTTTTTTATTATAACATAGTTTTTGTAACACATTAGAAATTTAAATAGCGCGCCTAAATTTAAACCAATAATGAGTCGTGGCCCGTTTTTTGCAAGTTTCGACCTTTGACTAACTTCAAGACTGTCATGCATTTTAATTTAGAGGACCAGTTAAACTTGAACAATGATCCGTATAGTATTGTTTAAATAATTATACTAAAATCAGCTGTCATCCAACAATTTTTTAAATTTTCATTATTAAAATGAATATTTATGAAAATTTGTACTTGTAAAAAATTGCATTTCTTACTTTTTTAATTTTCTAAATGTCAATTTTTTATTCTCATTTTTTTTGCCAAAATTTATTTGTTAAAAAAATTTTTTAAATTAATTATTATCTGCTAAATTGATTCTCATATTATTTAGTTGTAGAAATTAAAAAATTTGACAGGTGTCTGTGAATTTCAGTTTAACTTTGAATAATAAATGTATTACCGCGCAGAAATCGATTGCGCAATTGTCAACATTCTTTGAAAGAAAAATGACACTGAAGTTAGCAGACGTCTAAAAATTTTTAATTTTGTTTTTAAATTAAATTACAAATAAAAAAATATTTCTAAAAAATTGCACTTGTAGTTTTTCAAGTTTTTTACATGTGCAATTTTTTTTTTAATTTTTTAATCGGAATTTCTTCAATGAAAAATTTCTAAAAATTTTGAAATGTCAGCTAACTTCATTTTCACAAAGAAAAAGGTAAATTCTAAAACAGTGACTAGAATGTAACCGAAATTTTACTTAGAAAATTCTCTCTTCAATATGAACTACGAACGTATCCATCGATTCACGATAAATTAAAAATGTTTAGAGCCAATTTTCATTTTAGTGTCCCCCTTACAATAAATACAATAAAACAACAAAGACAAATTTTATCAGTTTTAACAGATGAATATTAAGCTGTTACACAACAAACTATTTTAAAACAAAAGTGACAGTTCATTGTCAAATTGAAAACAATTCAATAATATGTTGTTCAGGTGTAAAAATTAAACGAAAAAAAATTTTTTTTTAAATAAACAGTTAAATAACAAATTTTAATATACTATTTTATTAAATAAAAAATAGAGCAAGTAAAACAACGATTGATTTAATATAAATAGTTACTGTTTTATCTTAATGTCAAAAGATGTATTGTTTGAGATAAGAGGAGTGTCATATTTCATAAAAAATAAAAATAATTAGAAAAAATAATTTTCAATCCAAAGAAACGATGATCTATAGATCATAGTTATTAAAAAAACGAGTTAGAGTAATTAATTTAATTTACTGTTTATTTTTTTATGTAAATTAATTGAATATTGTAGTAATAATGATGCCTTATGAATTATTTCGATGTGATACACATTTTATTTTCGTTAAAGAACAACACAGTCTTTGGTGTGAAAAAAATTCTGGAGAATTTTCAGTCAAATCTGGTTTGTAATAGAATATTATTTTTATTACTTAATAATTTATACAAAAATAGTCTTAATATTTTATAATACTAAATTTAGCAAATATTTTTAATTTTTATGACATTAAATTTAGCTGTCACTTGATAATTGTTTTAATTTTTTTTAACAAATTAAAAATGCAATTTTTTAAAAATAATTTCGTAGAACAACTTTTTTTGTTAAAGAAAATTAAAAAATTGTCAAGTGACAGCTAACTTTAATGTAATTTAATTTTTTTTCAATAATTAAATAAGAACAAAAAAAATTGCACTTACACTTTTTCAAGTTTTTCATAAACGAATTTTTTTTTATTTTTTTGTAATAATTTTTTCAATAAAAAAAATGTAAAAAAATTCTGGAGAATTTTCAGTTAAATCTGGTTTGTAATATAATATTATTTAATAATTTTTACGAAAATAGTCTTCATATTTTATAATACTAAAGTCAGCAAACATTTTTAATTTTTTTGCACTTTAAGTTTTTCAAATTTTTTACAGAAAAATTTTTTTTTTATTTCTTTGGAATAATTTTTTCAATAAAAAAAATTCTAAAAATTTTTAGATGTCGGCTAACTTAATTTTCATTAATATTTTAATCGTATAATTTCTGTTTTAGATTGGGAGTGGGCAAGTGCCAATAACTTAGAATGTCTTGGAATTTTTTATGGGATTATTGGTAAAATAGACCAAACATCTTTTATGGAGTCTAAACTAATGCTCATAAAGGATGTATCTAATGTCGGTGAATTGTATGGAAATCACGTAATTTACAAAATAAAATCAGTGGCATTCCTCGAACTTGGAAGTAAAAATGTAAACGTAAATCTTCTTCCTTGTAAAAAACATAATAGTAGTGGCATTAACAACAAAGCACTTGGAAGATTTTTGGATGATGCCCAAAAAACAGGATTTGCTAAGACATGGGGTTCGATTAAAAGTGCAACAAATACTATTAAAAATACAACTCAACAAGCAGCGACGCTTGCTACTTCACAAGTCAAGTCAACGATGATCAGAAGAAACGGCAAAGATAAAGAAAAACTTGAAAAGCGATTGCTTGATGAACTTACTAAAGTATTTTCTGAAACTGATTCGTTCTTTTTTTGTGAAACTGGCGATTTAACGAACAGTTTACAACGAAGAAAAAATAATATTGAGTTAACAAGTAATGAAAATCAACCACCGTTATGGAAAACTGTAGACGATAGATTTTTTTGGAATAAGTACATGCTACGTGACATTATAAATTTAAATGTAAGATTACTTACGACGTCAGTCACTATACGACTGTCTTGTTTAAAAATATTCATTGAAAAAATATTTACAGATAGATACTGAGAAATTTAAATTATTGAAAAAAAAATTCAAATCTCATGATAGTGAATTCTTTTAAATGAATATTTTTAAACAGAGTGTCGATATTTATGGATCATGAATAAGAAAACTTTGGCTTTATAATTTTTTGATAATAAATTTTAAAAATATTAGTGCTATGACAGGATCAACTACAAATCGCGTTCCAGATGCCATGAGGGCGTATACCGGCAAAAGGTCCCGGTGAAAAGCCATAAGGTCGTATAAAAAATTGTTTTTTGGGAATCGACGTAGTTTTGTCCGAAATGTGGAGAAATGCTAAAAAAAAATTTTATACGCCCTTATGGCTCCCGGGGCCCACCTCAGATACCATAAGGGCGTATAATAAAAATTCTGTTTTTTTTTTTCTAAGTCCAAAAAAATATTTAGTTTGAAGAAAAAATTTTTTTTCGGAAATTAACGTATTTTTGTATGAAACGTGTAGAAAAGCAAAAAAAAATTTTTCTTCAAGCTAAAAATGTTTTTGGACTTAGAAAAAAAAAAATAGAATTTTTTTTATACTCCCATATGACTTTTTACTGGGACCTTTTGCAGGTATATGCCCTTATGGCATCTGAAACTCGATATAAATACGCCGGAGACAAAGTTTTCCTTATTCTCTTAATTATATAGATTATCGATGTTCATACTTTTATTTTTTTAATTTTTACTCTCATAATCTAAGTAACAGTACTCATCCAACACTTTATTACAGAATGAATTAGCCGATCAGTGGATTTTGCCAATAATTCAAGGCTACGTGCAGATTGAAAAGTGTCAAGTTGAAACAGGCTTTGATCATCAACCCATCTTTGAAACGTTTCATTTAGCAATTATTTCAAGAAGAAGTCGATTTCGAGCTGGAACAAGGTAAATTTTTATTAACTTATTGACATATACTGAAAAAAAAAAATTCTTTTGAAAAAAAATGAGAAATTTAATAGGAAATTAACATTGTTAAAAATTTTAAATAATTTTATTTCTAAGCTAAAGACATAAAAATTGCTCTCACAGTAAATTTTTTGTTGAAAAAAAAGTATTTTCGATTTAAGAAAAAAACAATTTTGCATAAAAATTTGCAAGTTGTCCATCTCAAATTATTTTTTTTTTTTTTTTTTTTTTTCAAATCAAAAAAATTTTTCATTTCTTCAGCTAAATTAATTTCTTTTCACAAAAATGCCTATATTTTTAAAAAGAAATTTTTTTCTCTCAATGTAAGGAATATTTTTAACACAAGTATTATTTTTTTTAATCAGATACAAAAGAAGGGGTGTTGATGACGATGGTAAATGTGCTAATTATGTTGAAACGGAACAACTAGTTTGGTATCACGACCATCAAGTATCTTTTGTACAAGTTCGTGGGAGTGTCCCTGTGTATTGGTCTCAACCTGGTTATAAATACAAACCGCCTCCTCGCATTGATAAAGGTAGACCACTAGTTAATTGTAATACTATTTTTTTTCTAACATTTAGTAAAGTTTTTCCGCCAGTTCTTTCGTATAACTTGAAAAAATTTTCATATTTAGTATCCTTAATAATTTATATAGATACTCAATCATAAAAATTTGATTGATTCAAAAATAATTACTGACAATGTATATATTTAAAATCCCTGAATAAAAAAAAGTATTGAGACAAAGAAAAAAGTACACAGAAAAAAAGTTTCATTTGAGCCAAGAAAATATTTGTCTTCCTCATTATTTTCTTGAGCGAAAAAAAATTTTTTTTTTTTTGACGAGAAATTTCACTTATTCCAACAAAATAATTTCTCTTGCAGAAATAAATTTTCTTGTCTTGAGAAAATTTCTCTCTTGCTCCAAAAAATTAAAAATGTCGACAGTAAATTTTCATGAATATTTTTATTGATTAACAAGTCAAATGGGAAGATCAAATAATATTGAATCATTTTTTTATTCAATATATATAATTGCACGCTAAAATAAAATAAAATGCGTATCAAATATTCAAGACAAAAATTTTCTAAGGTTTTTTTAAGGACGAAAATTTTTTTGAGCCAAGAATTTTGTTCTCCAGTCAAGAAATTTTTCTTTCTGTGAATTGAAAAGTATTGGATTGACTAGAAATCCAATACTTTTCAATATTTTTTTCTTTGTTTCAATACTTTTTTTTTAATGCATATGCATGTCTTTCTTTAATCTGTTTTTCAAACGCACATAAAAAATTTCTTACATCCATTTCCTCATACTTTCACATAAAATGAACTATTTTGATAAATTTATTCTAACTAACATTATTAACTTTTGATATTTCAAAGTCTTGATACATCAAATTTTAACAGACCACAATTTATTGACACTATTCAAAAACCAACATGTTTTTGTGCTTCAAAACACCTTTCCTCAAATTTTTAAGTAACTTGATGAGGTGAAGTACTCATAAGTATAGCCATATCTACTTTGGCCAATTTGTACACGTAAGAACGACCGGTGAAAAAATGAGTGCACACATTGAAGAAAAAATTTACACACGCACTGGTCCTACTTTCTTCCCTAGGTGTGCAATATACTGTCTCATATGTTTTTTTATCTTTAGATTTGATCGAAAAATTCGTTTAGTATAACGATATTTTTGATTATATTTTTGTTCTGTTTTGTCATAGGTGAAGCTGAAACTCAAGTTGCATTTGAGAAACATTTTGCTGAAGAAATAGCATGCTATGGTCCTGTTTGTATTGTCAATCTCACCGAGCAATCTGGTAAAGAGAAAATTATTTGGGATGCATACTGTGATCATGTGATAAAATATAATAGTCCTGATATTATTTACACTACATTTGATTTCCATGAATATTGGTAAGTTAATGCTTTAAAATTTTTGATTTCAAAATTTTTTAATTTAAGAGATTATTCTGGTTCCGGCGCTCAAAAAAAAGAAAATATTTATTATTTTTTTACACAGAAACTATTGTAGATATTGATATAAAATGTATTTAGCTCAATACATATACTCTTGAATAACACAAAAATTATCCAACTTTATTTTTTTTTATGAATAAACAACGGAAGAACGGAGCTTCTCCAAAAATTGGAATATCGTTGACGTACATGATAATTTGATAACGGCTCATCTAAAATACAAAAAACTGAAAAATAAGGCTTTTTTTTTTCACAGTTTTTAGTCCTAAAAAAATATTAAAAATCAAAATTTTGATTTGGTTGGAACTGATTCAATAGCTACTACGATGTAGAATATGTGGTTTAAATTTCATTAAAATTGGGTCAGTGGTTCTGGAGATATTATGTACGTAAACCAGAACTAAAGAAACGCGTTCAAAGTTTTTTAATAATAATAATAATAATAATAATAATAATAATAATAATAATAATAATAATAATAATAATAATAAAACTAACACAGAAAAAAAAGTTCATTTTAGCCAAGAAAACATTTTTCTTCCTAATTATTTTCTTGAGCGAAAAAAAAATTTTTTTTACTGTCACAAGAAATTTCACTTATTCCAACAAAATTAATTCTCTTGTAAAATAAAATAGTTCCAGTAGTCCAGTCACTTAAAAATTTTAACTCAATAATTCTATATATACTTGCTTTGGAAAAATAAAAAAAAATAATTTTTTCAAAAGTTACAAACCAGAATGATCCCTTGAGCAATTTATTTTAATAAAATTGTAACAATTTTTCAGTCGAGGAATGCATTTTGAAAACGTGACAATCTTAATCAACGCACTGTCAGATATTCTCGGAGAAATGGGCTATTGTTGGCGTGATTCTCACGGATCAATTTGTTCTCAACAAGGAGTATTTCGTATTAACTGTATTGACTGTCTAGACCGAACAAATGTTGTGCAAACTGCTATTGCGAAAACTGTGATGGAAATGCAATTTTCTAAACTTGGATTAATACCACCTGATGGAACGCTTCCATCAAATATACGACAGACATTTCAGTCACTGTGGGCAAATAATGGTGACATTATTAGCAAGCAATATGCAGGAACTAATGCTTTGAAGGTAATAATGGCTAAATTTTTTCCCATTGTTAATAATAATGCCAATGTAATTATTTATTTTTTTTTTTTTATAAGGGAGATTACACCAGAACTGGAGAAAGAAAATTTACGGGGCTTATGAAAGATGGAGTTAATTCAGCAAATCGGTAATACATTTATATTTACTTCACAATATTTTTAACATTATACAGTAACATTCAGGCTCAGAAAATATTTGATTTGTTGATTCCTATTAAACCTTTATTAAACTGTTTGAATATTCATATTGGTTTCCGGCTTTCCTTTAAATGTAGATATTATCAGCAACACTTTTTGGATGAGACTTATCAGGCAGCTATAGATATCACCCTCGGTAATCCTATCGATATTGAAAAACTCAAGACTAGTTATTTACATTCTTTACATATTATTGACAATTGTTGCATTGAGCTAATACCTGTTAAGCCACCAAATATAGAACTTCAGTTACTAAATTACCCTGAAATTTTACTTGCAACAAATATTTATACATTCATGAGGTTTGTTAATCCTCATTTAACTATATTATTACATTTAACTTTTATCCACTTGATATTTTATATTAAGATAGGTGACCACCTCGGTTGCGAAATTTCAAAACACAGTAACTGACAATTTTGAGATTTTTAAAAATTTTTCTCGTTAAAAAAAAATTTGCACGCCAAATTGATAAAAAATTTGATTTATGAGTAAAAAATAAATGTATATATTTTTAAGAAAAATTATTTTAAATTAAGGTCTAAAAGTTATAAAAAATGCAACAATACTAAAAAAAAAATCAGGTATAAAATTTTGCAGTTACTGTGTTTTAAAATTGGTTAATAAAGAAAACTAAAAAAGATTCAAAAAAGCGCACATATTAAATGCTATTTAATATTCTCAATTCTCCGGAGAATTCAAATCGAACTTAAAATGAATTTTTTTTAATTTTCCTTCAGCCGGCAAAAAAATTACTGTCATTTTAGGATTAAAAAGAATGAAGGATTCAATATTTTTGATACTAATTCATCCATTTTAATTCTGAAATAATTTTGCAATTTTTCCCTCAAAGTAGTATTACAATGATTTTTAAAAAATTTTATTTGAAGCTTTATGCAAAATACGAAAATTCTTTATTTTTTTAAATTATTTACAAGTAGGATCGACAATTTTAATTTTCATTTTTTTTTTAATTTTGATATATATTTTTTTTTAAAATACATAAAAAAATGAACAATTTGAAAAAAAAGTTGATTACCACAATTTTAACAAATTTTAAAAAAAATTTATAAATTTTTTTAAAAGTTACGATACACAGAAAGAACAATATGACACTGGATATCATCCCAGATTATACTGAGTAAAAAAATTTTTCAGATAGTAGCTAGTATAATCCAGATTACAATGAGTATAATCTAGATTATAATGAGTATAATCCAGATATCACTCAGTATAATCTGGAATTTTTTTAGCTACTATCTGAAATTTTTTTTCGCCACAGATATCACTGAGTATAATCTGGGATGATATCCAGTGTCATCTTGTTCTTTCCGTGTATTTAACTAAAAAAAAAAAAAAAAAAAAAAAATACATTGGAAACAACAAAAAAAAATGAAATAGAAATTCTATCCAAAAATATGAGAGCCAAAATTTTTCCCAACTTTTGAAGGCAAAAACGCTATCAAAATATTAATTTTTTTAAATTTTTGATATTACCACCATAAATCCGCCGTAAAAACAAGCAGAATAAAATTAAATAAAACAATGTTAATTTTTCACCTAGATATGGCCAAAAATACATTTGACATTTTTAAATTAAAATTTTTAAGTTAAAATTTTTTTAATGTACAAAGTGGTCACCTACCTTAAAAGCAAATAACGGGAAGTAACAGCCACTAAGTAATTTAAAATTTTTTTATTTCATTACAAATAACTTCTATTTTTACCTTTAAAAAAGCCAATAAAATTAACAATGCTTTGATATTACAATAAAAATAATTGCCAAAATTTCCTGCTATCTGTTTAATATGAATTAATTATAAACATTAAAAATAATATCTATAATTTGTGATATTTTGGTTTGATTAATATGAAGAAATATTTTAGGTACTATTTAAATCGATTTAAGGATCTGTATAGACAAGCAAGTATCGATTTAATGTTAGGAAAAACAGTTAGTGAAGAAATATTTCAAGAGAGAACCGAAGAAGAAGACAATGCTGCTACGGCAATTCATGTTAAATTACTCATTGAAGATTGTAAGAAACTTTTGATTTCAAACTCTGAAGCAATATTAGGAAGTTGGGGACTTATTGACGCAGACCCTGTGTAAGAAATTAATTTTTTATTGATAAATATATTGAAAAAAAAAAAAAAAAGTTATAAAAATTGTTAATAAAAAAAATTTTTATTTATTATTTAATACAGAACGGGCAATCCAAATGAGACTGAAATGGACACGATTTTAATTTTAACAAAAGACAGTTATTATATCGCTGACTATGATGATCAAATTGACAAAGTTACAAATTATCAACAAGTTCTTTTATCTGAAATTGAAATGATTGAATTTGGACAGCCGGAACTAAGTACATCGTTTTTTAAAAATAAACAGCATCATTGTATTCGTATAAATTATTGCGTAAATAATGAAAGTGGTTACTATCATATGTTTCGATGTACAAATTTAAGATTTTTTAACAATATGGCAGTCGTTATTAAAACAGATGAAGAGGCTGTAGGTGAGTTAATGAATTTTCAATTTTAATAATTCTATTTGAAATTTTTAAGATTTTTATATTAGTTTGTTTAATATCGTTGGTTTATTATTTCAGAATCTTTGAGAGCTATTTGTGAAGCTTTTTCAGTTGCAATTGAAATTGCTGCATTGCCAGAAATTCCAGTAGTAATGAATATTTCTTTAGTCAAAAAAATAAGTAAACAAATAGAGACTAAAGGATCTACCGGACTCTTAGACATATCATCATTTCCTCAGTTAACTAGAAATACTTCTGAGTCACAGCTTCATGCTCTCAAGAATGCAGGTATTTTTTTTTTTTTTTTTTTTTTTTTTAACATATTTACAAACATTTCAGGGATTTTTTTGGTTCTGGCGCTCCAAAAAAAGCCAATATTCATAAATTTTTTACACAGAAACTATTATAGGTATTAATATAAAATTTATTTAGCTCAACACATACACGGAAAAAAGTAAACTGTAATATTCACTCGGATTCCGGTTAGTTTTTATAGTTTCAAACAAGCGGACATCGGGGTGGCAAAAATGTAAATATTACAGAACTTAATGTAGAAAGTATAAAAGCCACAATTTATAATTTAATATCCAAAATAAGTAATTAGTAGTTGTCACTATAGTAAATAACGACTCTTTTATCTTTAAAAATTACAGTTTCAAACAGTAAAAATTGCCATTTCAATATATAGTCAATATTATGAAGAGAAGGGGAACTCAGATGAAAGAGAAGGGGGTCTCACTCTGGGAGAATTTAATATTTCAAACAGTAAAAATTATACTTTTAAAATATACATTTTACCAGTCTAAGCAAGTCAATAATTACAGTTTGATTTTTAGCGTTGCGTTTAAAATTTACCATTTTACTTTGTAAATATTGACGTTGCTTGTATTAGAAATTTACTAACTTTATTCTATACTTTTTACATATCATAACATCATTTTTTAGGTACGAAATGATAAATATTAAAGTCTGAATTCTTAATTATTATACTTAAACATTTATACATTTACATGGCGAATATTACTGTTTGAAATAGTATTTTCTTCCATGTAAAGAGTAAATTGTAAGGTTTATATTGTAAATATTACAATGTAATTGTAATTGTAATTGTAATTTATTGAAAAGGTCGTAGGACAAAGTCCTCTAACGGCCTAAAGAAAATACATAAAATTTGTACGGCCATAAGAAAATACAATGTGAATAGTAAAATCATGATTTTACTGTTTGAAGTTATAATTTTTAGCAGTTGATCATTACTTATTATAAATCGACTGTTATTTATTACAGTTTACTTTTTTCCGTGTACACTTGTGAATAACACAAAAAATATCCAACTTTATTTATTTTATAAATAAACAACGAATGAACGGAGCTCCTCCAAAAATTAGTATATCATTGAAATACATGATAATTTGATAACGGTTCATCTAAAACACAAAAACCAAAATTATTTACCTTCAATATATAAGTAGAGATTGATGTTTATTAATAAATAATGAAATGGCTGAGATTTAAAAAAAAAAAAAAAACTGAAAAATAAGGCTTTTTTTTTCACAGTTTTTAGTCCTAAAAAAATAGTAAAAATCAAAATTTTCATTTGGTTGTAGCTTATGCAATAGCTACTAGTGTGTAAAATATATGGTTCAAATTTCATTAAAATTGGGTCAGTGGTTCCGGACATATCATGTCGCGTTACAGATGCCGTAAGGGCGTGCAAAAAAATTTTTTTCGGGAAACAACGTATTTTTACTTTAAATACATAGAAATGATGAAAAAAAATTTTTTTTTTTAATTTGAAATTAACTTTGATCAAAATTTTTTGGAATTTGAAATTTGTGATAATTTCTTTATTTAATTAAAAAAATAAAATTTTTTAATATTAAACATAATTTTTACAATATTAATCTTTTTCAGGTACAAAAGCATTCAATAACATGTCAGAGCAGTTTAGTAAATTGAATAAATTAAGTAATAGTTTTAGTAACGCCAGAAAATTGTCAATAAGTCATACAGACAAAAAAACCTCCAGCGATAAAATAGAACAAAATACGCAGTCAAAAGTAGTTTTTACAATCGATCGATGTGAGCCAGGTATTGAGGCCGAAAATTACGATTTTGATAATCATAGCTACGATGATAGTCATGAAAATTTCGAAGAAGATAGTTCGAAAGTTGAATCAGTGATTTCATCACTTGAAAATAATTCTTCGAATCCAAAAATAACCATTTTAAATACTGATGGCCAAGAAAAAGATGAAAAAGAGAAAATAATACCACCATCAACTTTGAATCTCGTTAAAAAAATCAGTCACTCTTCAAGTGAAGTCGACGGCGATACTGACAGCCGTAATTTTATAGAAGTCGATAAAAATGGTGAAAGAAAAAGTGCTAGTCTTGAAGAAGGCTTACCAAAAAATAACATAACATCGTCGCAAAGTGAATCGGCATTAAAGTCAATAAAATCTAATATTACAAATGTAACGAGTCCTGTTGCTACTACAGCAAAAGAAATTCTTTCACCGTTTTCTAAATTTGCTAAGGGAGTACAAACATTTGGGGCTAATTTGGATCCAAGAAAACTTAAATCTCATCAAGGTACTGTATCAAAAAATTTATCTGATCATCACTTGGATCAACGAGAAAAACTTTTAGAACGTTGGAAAGGATGTAAATCTATGTTAATTGCTTTATAATTGATATTAATCTTATAGTACGCTAACTGTATTATTAGAAACAATACGCATCCGTGAATAATTAAATGCTGAATATGTTTTAGTTTAGGTCACTTTAAAGTATACCATGACAATTATGTTTATAATTGGTGTTTAAGAGAGCATATTATTATAGTAAATTATAGTACAGAAAATTAGAATTTCGAATACCGAACTAGGTAAAAAAATTTAGAGCTATTTCATATTCTGTGAATTACAATTATAGTATTTGATTAAACTTTTATTTTTTTTAATTAATTTCAAATAGATCTTATAATTATCTAATAAAATTTTTTACTGTCATTCATTTTTTTTTAATTATTCTATAAGGTAAAAAGTACCCAGTAGTTGAACAGGTTTCAAAGTAAAACGTATTTGACCCTACTTTTAATATATAAAGATGTAATTATTAGTTCAAATTAGTGATTTTCATGAAAATATGAACAATTTTGCATTGATTAAAGCACAAAATAACGTAAATAATTGAATATTTATATTTTAACAACATTTTATATTATATATATTAAAATATATCTCAATAGACACAGCAAAAATTTTCAACGTTTTATTGAAATATCTAAAGAATTATAACATATTATTGAATAATATTAAAAAAAATACTATGAATATTTAATATGTTCATTTGAAAATCAGAAATATTTGAATTTAATTGTTCAATTATATTTTTTATAAATGACAAAGCAAATTTTCAATTATAAACCAAAAAAACTCAATTCAAAACGTTCAGTAATTTTCAACTGCACTAATTTTTAGCTATAAAACTTACTTAATTCGCAGTAATTAACATAAATCACAATGCTGATTACTAGTCTATAAACTTATTAAAAGTTAAAGTGCTGTTAAAATTACACGGACCCGGTTTGTTTAAGTTCTGGGTACCGCTTTTAAAATTTGGAGGTATAGCTAGACGCTAAAATTTAATATAAAAATTCTAGTTTATGTCTTTGTAAAAAATATGTATTACTAAGAAAAGACTATTTTATTGAGTGATACAATTTTTTTTACTTAAAATGAAGATATACCGTTTTTTTTACTGATTTTTTGGTTTACGGTTTAAGGTAAAGTACCCAGTAGTTGAACAGATTTCAAAGTAAAACTTATTTGACCCTATTTTTAATATATAAGGATGTAATTATTATCTGCAGATGTTGAAATGCGCCCTTTTGGCATTAGTAACACGATTTATTAACAATTAATAAATTACTTATTAACTGTTAATAAATATTTATTAAATCCTATGATGTTAAAGAATCATTTATTAACAGTTCACAAATTTTAGAAATTTTCAAAAAAATTTATAAATTGAAAAAAAAAAGTTGAATATCACAATTTTTGAAAAAATTATATAATCCAAGATTCTACTGAATATAATTCAAATTATACGGGATATTTTTTCGGATTATATCCAGTGTAATCTAACGCGGTATAACCAGAAAAATTACTTGGTCAAATCGGAGATTACACTGAGTATAATATGGGAGGATATGCAGTGTAATTTTGTTTTTTCCGTGTATATTCAAGAGCTCGGTGTTTTATAATTTACAAAATTGTTTTTCGGCTGATAAGGTAAAGTACCCAGTAGTTGAACAGATTTCAAAGTAAAACTTATTTGACCCTATTTTTAATATATAAGGATGTAATTATTATCTGCAGATGTTGAAATGCGCCCTTTTGGCATTAGTAACACGATTTATTAACAATTAATAAATTACTTATTAACTGTTAATAAATATTTATTAAATCCTATGATGTTAAAGAATCATTTATTAACAGTTCACAAATTTTAGAAATTTTCAAAAAAATTTATAAATTGAAAAAAAAAAGTTGAATATCACAATTTTTGAAAAAATTATATAATCCAAGATTCTACTGAATATAATTCAAATTATACGGGATATTTTTTCGGATTATATCCAGTGTAATCTAACGCGGTATAACCAGAAAAATTACTTGGTCAAATCGGAGATTACACTGAGTATAATATGGGAGGATATGCAGTGTAATTTTGTTTTTTCCGTGTATATTCAAGAGCTCGGTGTTTTATAATTTACAAAATTGTTTTTCGGCTGATAAGGTAAAGTACCCAGTAGTTGAACAGATTTCAAAGTAAAACTTATTTGACCCTATTTTTAATATATAAGGATGTAATTATTATCTGCAGATGTTGAAATGCGCCCTTTTGGCATTAGTAACACGATTTATTAACAATTAATAAATTACTTATTAACTGTTAATAAATATTTATTAAATCCTATGATGTTAAAGAATCATTTATTAACAGTTCACAAATTTTAGAAATTTTCAAAAAAATTTATAAATTGAAAAAAAAAAGTTGAATATCACAATTTTTGAAAAAATTATATAATCCAAGATTCTACTGAATATAATTCAAATTATACGGGATATTTTTTCGGATTATATCCAGTGTAATCTAACGCGGTATAACCAGAAAAATTACTTGGTCAAATCGGAGATTACACTGAGTATAATATGGGAGGATATGCAGTGTAATTTTTTGCAAAAAAATATGTATTGTTTAGAAAAGACTATTTCAATGAGTGGCACAATTTTTTTTACTGAAAATGATGACATACCGTTTTTTTACTGATTTTTCGGTTTACAGTTTAGTACCTTTTTATAAAAAAAATAGCATCTATCGGCTATTCTCGACATGTCAACTTTTAAGTTAATAAAAATATAATTGTTTTAATTTATAATTGAAAAAACTTACAGAAATCAATTACTGTGTCATTGAATAATTATAACATGTGCATATTACTCATAATAAATATACGGATTTTGCATTACAACATTTCGAAAAGTCTGTTCAAGTACTGGTCCCATTTTTACAAGTGTTCAAGTACCGGGTACTTTACCTTAGTACCTTTTTCATGAAAAAAATAGTATCTATCGGCTATTCTCGACATGTCATCTTTCAAATTAACAAAAATATAATTGTTTTGATTTATTTATTTATTTATTTATTTATTTATTTATTCAAACGCCAATCGGCTTTATACATTAGATTTACATTAATTAAATTTGGTTATAGTGAAAAAGAAAATAAAAATAAAGTAACAAAAAGTAATAACATTTCAATTAAATTAAATTAAATCAATTTTCGTTTACTTTATAATTTTTAATTATTAGCATTATAAAAAAAAATTTTTTTTAAGATTTTTCAAGATTTATAATTGATAAAACTTACAGAAATCAATTACTACTGTATCATTGAATAATTGAATTATAACATGCACAAATTACTCATAATAAATATCCGGATTTTGGATTACAACAATTCGAAAGTTCTGTTCAAGTACTAGTCCCATTTTTAAAAGTGTTCAAGTACCAGGTACTTTATCTTATTAAATAAAATTTTTTTTTATTTATAAAAACATTTAGGTATTGAAAAATACATTTTTAAACAGCAGATTTTTTTTTTTTGATTCACACAATAAAATTATGAAACAGCTCTAAATTTTTACTCCTTGAGTATTATTAGTTAAACTGTAATAATCTGTATATAAAAAAAAACTCACTACATTGCTGTTAAAACAATTAGATCCAACAATAAATATGAGTATTATAAATTGTAACCAAAGTAAACTCATTATGAGGTTTTACTCCGTGAAACTCAATTATTATATCTTTGAATTCAAATCATTAACAGGTATCACATTGTGTCGATATTATTTTTATTAATGTACTTGTTTTATGTATTTTATTTTTTTTTTTTTTATAGTATTATTTACATCAGTTATAAGAAAATTGGAGAAAAGGAGGTGTTAGACTTGAAAATTTATAAATTTTCGTAAAATATTTTTATTTAATTAGATTTATTTCCTTACAAAGAAATCTAATTACAAAAAAGGTGTTAATATATTAAAAATAGAACATTAATTGTATCGAATTTTTATTATTAATATTATGAGATTATTATTGATAAGTATTATATAGAACAGAACAGCCTGTGATAACTTTAACTTAAAGTAAAAATTGATAAGTCAGTTTATGTTACCTTATATATGTGATATGTATATCGATATTTATGTTTAGTTCTAATAGGATTTATTTTAAAAATTTTACAATTTTTTTTTTTTTTTAATTGAATCATAATAATAATAATATGAAGTTGGTATTTAATAGTGTATTACATACCTAGGCCAGTAAAAAAAAAAGCCTCAGACCATATGTTTGTCAACCTCGGCTTCGCCTCGGCCAACAATTACAATCGTGGTCATTAATTTAAGTATGTTTTTAAGTTTACTGGAAAATAGCCATTTTCAAACTCGAACGTTTATAAACTATAAATTTGAAAATTAGTTAATAATGTCATTTATAAAATTAGTCGCAAATAAAAAATGATATTAATGAAATTAGCGAAATGGAAATTTCACCAAATATAAATTCAGTCATTTATAAAATAGCCAAAAACAAAAATCTGTGGCTATGTGAATTTAGCAAATTTTTACTGCAGAAACTTATAAAATTAGCCGATTGTAAATTTTACGAATTGTAAAATTAGCCATTTTTAAACTTCTTATAACTTTTGAGTGAGTCAGTCGAATCTGCTCTAATTTTCAGAAAAGCTAAATTTATGGAAGTCCTTTTAGATGAGTTAAGTCATTTTTTGATCCGTCGATCCGTTAAAGAATTACGAGAGATTTAAAAACGGCTAATTTTACATTTCACAAAGTTTACAATCGGCTAATTTTACAAGTTTCTGCAGTAAGAATTGGCTAAATTCACGTAGCTACATCCGTGTACAAAAAAATTGTCCCAAACTTGGGACATCTAAACGTGACACAATTTGGGACATCTTAGAAATAACCAGAAATTTTAAAATAGTGCATTTAAGTAATTTGTCGTCAATTTTACGTATATTTTTGAAAATTTTCGGAATACTTCAATTTTATGACAATTTTACTAAAATTTTAAACGTTTATTAAATGATTTAAGAAAAAATAATTTATTTTTGTACAGCTGTAGATTTGTCTAGAAATTGATGGATAAAATTTTTATTGACCATTTTTGGGACAGTTTAAGTACAATTTTGGGACAATTTTAGGACATTTTTAGGACATTTCAAAAATATTTTTAGAACTTTTTAAAAATGTTTTTAAGACAATTTTAAACGTTTTTCAAATGATTGTAAGAAAGACAATTTATTTTTGCACGGTTATAGATTTATCGTAAGATTAATGGATGAAAATTTTTAGGACAATTTTGGGACAATTATAGGACATTTTTGGGACAACTTTGGAACAATTTTGGGAAATTTTAAAAATATTTCCAGAACAATTTTTAACGTTTTTAAAATTATTTAAAGAGAGACAATTTATTATTGCACGGTCATGAATTTATCGTAACATTAATGAATGAAAATATTTTTAAAATGTCCTAAAATTGTTCCAAAAATGTCCTAAATTTGTTCCAAAAAAGTCTCAAAAATGTCCTAAAAATTTTCATCTATTAATCTTACGGTAAATCTATAACTGTGAAAAAATAAATTGTCTTTCTTAAAATCATTTAAAAAACGTTCAAAATTGTCTTAAAAATATTTTTAAAAAGTTATAAAAATATTATTGAAATGTCCCAAAAATGTCCTAAAATTGTCCCAAAAATGGTCCATAAATGTTTTATCCATCAATTCCCAGACAAATTTACAGCTGTGCAAAAATAAATTTTTTTTTCTTTAATCATTTAATAAACGTTTAAAATTGTAATAAAATTGTCGCAAAATTGAAGAATTATTCTGAAAATTTTCAAAAAAATACGTAAAATTGACGAAAAATTACCTAAATGTACTATTTTAAAATTTCTGTTTATTTCTAAGATGTCCCAAAAATGTCCCAAATTGTGTCACGTCTGGATGTCCCAAGCTTGGGACAATTTTTTTTTACACGGGCAGATTTTTGTTTTTCGCTATTTTTTAAATGACTGAATTAATATTTAGTGAAATTTAAATTTCGCTAATTTCATTAATATTATTTTTTATTTGCGACTAATTTTACAAATGACATTATCAACTGATTTCCAAATTTAGAGTTAATAAACAATATATTTTACAAACGGCTATTTTCCAGTAATATTAAAAACATACTTAAATTAATGACCACAATTGTACATGTGATCTGAGACTTTTCTTATTTTACTGGCCTAGGAATGTAATATACTATTCAAATAAACTTTCTCATCTATTAAATTTTATCCTTTTAAGAATAAAAAATCATTTTTATATCGTCTGCTGAAAAATTTTCTAAGTGTGGAATACATCCTATTAGAACGTCGATATACATATAATTTTTTTTTTTTTTAGCATATTGCTTTTAATTAATTTATGATTTCATACATCTGTACCTATGAAAATAAATATATGCTTTCTAGAGAGTACATTGTCTATTTTACTCTAAATAACGAATCGTTTGATTATATTTATTTATTTATTTATTTATTTATCTGGTACAAACGCCCTTCTATTTGCGTCAGATTACTAAAAAAAAAAAAATTATAAAGAAAGTTTTGATATTATTTCAATCTTAAAAAAAAATTTTTTTTCTAAAGAAGAATTGTCAAAAAACTCTCTTTCAATTTTACTCTTTCATTGGAGAATTTGTTAAATCTGAGATTGGTAAGACGACCAGTACAGCGCCTGTAAATTTAAATTTTTTAACACAATTCTATACCAAAAAATTAAAAGTTTTTTTTTACCTATCAGTAAACCAAGTGTAACGTAAATTACTATCCAGCATGGTATTACGGCAAAGAAAGATATCAAGAACGACGTTATACTGGGTAATACTAATGTTGAACCCCAAATAGTTCCTCTGTAACAAGCATAGCTATTATGATATTGAATTTAACAGAGATCTAACAATTGTGTAGATTTTTATACACAGCAAATTATAATGAAAAAAATTCAAAAAAAATTTTAAGTCCCAAATAATTTGAGAAAAATTATGAGTCCGTAAAAATTTCAAAAATTTTTAGATTCTGCTAATTGAGTGTCATGTAGCAATTTTGTTATAAATTGTAAAATTTTTATATTCTGATTTTATCCTTACCTTACAGATGTTGGGTAATGTTCTAATAGTTTAATATTTGCAGTTGTTTGAACAACTGCAAAGGACGATAAAAATAAAATTGACCAAATCGTTTTAGCATCTTGATGATAACCCAAGATAATTATAAGGATTGATATTCCACCAATTAATCCAGAGATAACTAATGGGATATTGATCAATAAAAAATTAGATTAGATGGAAATTAAAAAAAAAAAAAAGAAAACAAGATAACAATTTTCGTAATTATGCAGCAGTAGAGTATAGATATAAAAATAGCTCCTCATTTTTTTTAGTGTAAAAAATCGTAAAATTGATTTTGATGAAAAATTATTATTATTATTGTTTTTTTTTTTTTTTTTTCAAATTATTCTTCTTCCCGGCAGATTTATTAACCTTCGAGGAAGTTTCCTAAGACCTTAAAACGTCGAGATCTGATGAAAACTCGATTTTTGCAAAACGGGGTAAAACCAATAACTTCTCAATTTTTGAAAATTTTCAATTTTTTTAGCGGGAAGTTAAAAAATTCAGAATATCATAATTTACAAATGACGAAAAAAAAATTTTTTGGTACGCCCTTATGGCTCCCGGTAGGTACCCCGGGTGCCATAAGGGCGTACCAAAATTTTTTTTTGCATTTCTGCCCGTTTTAGGCATAACTACGTCGATTTCCGAAAAAATTTTTTGGTACGCCCTTGTGGCACCCGGGTGCCATAAGGGCATATAATAGGCTGATACGCCCTTATGGTAATTGTAACGCGATATATAGATTATCTGAAATTTTTTTTTATCACAGATTACACTGAGTATAATATGGGAGGATATGCAGTGTAATTTTGTTTTTTCCGTGTACACAGAAAAAAAAATTTACTTGAATCAAATAAATAATTTTGAAGAATTTAATCTTCTTGGTTTGAGTTAAAAAATTCTTAAACTAAGAAATTTCACTTGGTTTAAGTACATTTTATTCGATTTAAGAATTTTTTGTCTTGATTCAAGACAATGAGCTTCTTTAAAATTATTTTCTTGGTTCAAGAATTTAACTCTTGATTCAATTGAATTTTTTTTTTTCAGTGAATTGAATATTGAATTAAAAAATAATGAAAATTTGCTTTTTTTCGAGGGCCGGAACCAGAATGACCCTTTAAGGGTTGGATATACTTGCCTATTGACAGTTGTCGACCAATCCTATCGATTGCAATTGAAAGGAAGCTTTCACCTAAAATGAAACTTGACGAAAGAATGAGCGAATGTTTGAAATGAACATGATTTACTTCATGGCAATTGTTTAGGAATTGTAAACCAATATCCCTTAAATCAATGGAACAAGTTGTATTAGAAGATGGAGCATAATTTGACTCATCAGATAAATATGCTGTCCATTGTGTAATTTGAATTAAACTAAAATTATACAATTTTATAATAAATATCACTTATAATTATTATACAATTGTAAAATTAACAAATACTTACCCTGGAAAAAGGAAAAGTCTGACAAAAATAAATAACAAAGTGGATTTTATAAAATTTTTTGAATAAATTAGCTTCATTTTCTTCCAGGTTTTAAAAATAAATTTACGTAAAATTTGAAAAAAATATCTTGCATCAACATCGTCTTCATCTGATCTGACACAATTATTCAAATTGCATGACTGAAATAGAAAATTTTTGTTTTAATTAAAATTTCTACTGTTAAAAAAATTTTTACCGACTCACCGGAAAGTTATTAACATGCTGAGAATTATTTATGGCAAACATTTGCTGGAGGACAATTAAAGCTTGCTGTGGACGTCTGCGATAAAGGAGATATCTTGGACTAGGTGAAAGAAGATTAGAAAGATATGCTATTATGAGACATGGTGCACTTCCTAATCCAACGAGAACTCTCCAAGAGTTCGGACGAAAGTCATTGCTAAGTACTTTAATTATTGATGGAATTAAAATCCAACTTAAACCTAATAAATAAATAAATAATCTATATTATTAAGAGAATAAGAAAAATTTTGTTTCATATCAATCTCACCAATAGTCAATTTATGGTGATAAGTATTTAGGCTGCATTCGAAAATGCTCTATCTCTATACACATAATTAAGAAATTACCTTGTATCTCGTGAACTATTGACATTTTTAAAGTTATAAGTTCATCCCGATGTTACTCTCATCTAGATCTTTCTTTTGAATACCCACATCAATTTTTCATATATTTTATATATTTATATATATTACATATATGTATATATGAAAAATATATCAAAAATGCAAGTGGGTACTCAAATGAAAGCTCTTGATGAGTGTAACATCGGAATGAGCTTATATCTTTAAAAGCTTCAATAGTTAAGAAAGTACAGTGCAATTTAACAAGTCATTATTTAATAAATAAAAATTTTATTGATTTATAGTTGACTAGTCACGGCAGCCATATAGTGACTGCAAATTTGCTAGTTTAAGCTTTATTTAATAAAATATTGACAATTCCAACTATCGTTTTAAAGAAAAAATAAAAATTAGACATACCTAAGGACAGTACGTAGCCAATAGACCATAGGAGGTCAATAAGAACCAAACAAATGCCTCTTCTGTTAGCTGGAACGCACTCAATCAAATAAACTCTAAGTACCAGGTGATTTCCTGCTAATCTAACAATTTTAATACTTTTATTTTGGTGCAAGTAAACAGAGAGAAAAAATTTCTTTTGAAAAAAAATTTTTTTTTTGAAAATTTTGATATATTTGTTTTTGAAAAATACGTAAAAAAATGAACAATTAAAAAAAAAAGTCAACTACACGGAAAGAACAAGATGACACTGGATATCATCCCAGATTATACTGAGTGAAAAAAATTTTTAGATAGTAGCTAGTATAATCCAGATTACAATGGGTATAATCCAGATTATGATGAGTATAATCCAGATTATAATGAGTATACTCCAGATTATGATGAGTATAATCCAGATAATAATGAGTATAATCCAGATTATAATGAGTATAATCCGGAATTTTTTTAGCTACTATATGAAATTTTTTTCCGCCACAGATATCACTGAGTATAATCTGAGATGATATCCAGTGTCATCTTGATCTTTCCGTGTACCACAATTTAAACCAATTTTTTAAAAAAATTTATAAATTTTTCAGAAAATTGTGATATTCAACTTTTTTTTTTAACGCGAAATAAATAAATAAATAGTAATTTTTCACTTAGTTATGGTCAAAAATAGGGTGGACCCCACTCGTGAATAATAACCATAATTTTATTTCTTCAGCTAAGAATTGTTTAAATTTTCTAAAAAATTAATTTCTTACTACAATATTTTTTTCCGTGTAAAATATAAATAATAAATTTATTTACCCAATGCCTAACATGAAAATAAAAAAGCTTATTAGAAAATAAGTTTGAGAAAATGACAGTCCAAGGAAAGCAGAAAATATTATAACCATAGAGATTGGAATTAAATTTCTACGTCCACTATAGTCTGCTATGGAACCAAATAATAATCCACCAAGAGTTATACCTAGACAAAATAAATTTTATTTTATTATTTCTATTTGATGACTTGAATCTATTTAAAATTACCTAGTGATAAAACAGCATTGAAAATTACTATCTGTCTTTTATTAAGAAAAAGGTCGCAAGTAATTAAAGGAATTGTAATTGAAATAATTAGCACTGCAGTAGCTTCAACTAGTGTGCATAGCCCACATAATCCAATAAGTAAGTAATTACACAAACCCCACCCTGTTAAAATTTGTTATTTTAGTTTTAATTATTTGTAAAATATTAATCCTTAACTTGCCTGTTTTTGTGATTATTATTTCACAACCTTCATCCATAAAAATTATTATTTATTTTTTAATCTAAAAAAAAATCTTGATTAGATATGTCTTTCAATACTTATCACAAATTGTTTACTCAGAAAAGTTACAATATTCATATCGTTAAAATAAAAAACAAGAGAATTCAATTTAATTTTGAAAATTACCAATTTATTGGTTTCTCAGTGGAAAATACACATAGAAAATTGTTCAACAATTAATGCTAGGAGAATATAATTAATAAAATCCCATGTAAAATAAACAAAACCAGTTAATCTTTCCAGTTAAAAGTAACTAAAATGATGTTCTTATAAAAAAAAAAGTAAAGTACAGAAAAAAAATTATTTATGCAAAAATTGGAACGCAAAAAAGAAAACCGATGATTTAAGAACTGGAGAAATATTCTTTGGATCCAACGGGATCTGGTTTCATTGTTTTCTGTCCAGGCTTCCAACCAGCAGGGCAAACTTCACCGTGTTTGTCAGTGAATTGGAATGCTTGGACTAGGCGAAGAGCTTCATCGACAGATCTGAAAAGCATAAATGTTATGGAATTTAGAATTGTAATTGGAAAGTTAAGGTAGTACATGGAAAAAAGTAAACTGCAATGAATAATAGTCGATTTATAATAAGTAATGATCAACTGTTAAAAATTACCATTCCAAACAGTAAAAAAAGTTTTCACATTAAATTTTAAGGACAAAATTTTAACTAAATTTTTCAAATTTGTTGTGAAAACATTTTAAATTTTCCTAAAAATGTCCCAAAATTGTCCTAAAAATTTTGAACCATTAATTTTAGGACAAATTTACAACTGTGCAAAAATAAATGATCTTTTTTAAAATCATCTAAAAAACGTTGAAAATTGTAGTAAAATTGTTTTAAAAATTTTTCATATTTGTTGTGAAAACATTTTAAAATTTTCCTAAAAATGTTCAAAAATGGTCCTAAAAATCGCGTTACTAAAACCATAAGGGCGTATCTCAAAATATACGCCCTTAAGGCATTGCAGAACCAAAAGGGCGTATAAAAAAAAATTTTTTTACTCCAATCGATGTAAAAATAATAAAAATATTAAAATCTATGAAAAAAACGAAAAAAAAATTTTTTTAATATACGCCCTTATAGTTTTAAGAAAATTATTTTTTAAAGTCATAAGGGCGTATCCTATTTTTTTGGTTTATTATCAATTATATGTCAGAGTAAGAAAAAAATTGTATTTTTTTCATTTTTGAATTATTTATTTTTTTAACGATAAATTTTGGAATTATTAAAATTATAAGAAACTTAAGAGTAGATCAAAAATGAATTCAAAATTTTTCTTTTTTACTTAAATAAATATTTTTTCAGATAAATTAAGTTGTGGTGTGATATTTTTCATCACCCGTAACATTTATTATTTACTCTAATCTATAATTAATAATAAATCGAAAAAATAGGTACGCCCTTATGACTTTAAAAAAAATTTTTCTTAAAACCATAAGGGCGTATATTAAAAAAAAATTTTGTTTTCGTTTTCATCATAGATTTTCATGTTTTTACTATTTTTATATTGATTGGAACAAAAAAAAATTTTTTTATACGCCCTTTTGGTTCTGCAATGCCATAAGGGCGTATATTTTGAGATACGCCCTTATGGTTTTAGTAACGCGAAGTATTAAAAATTTGTTCTCAAATAGTTAAGAAAATTTTTTGAGATTATTCAAAAAATATCCCACATAAGATTATTAAATTGTTTCAAATAAAACGCGTTGATTCTAAAATTATCTTAGAAGTATTCCGAAAATCTTCAAAAAAATACTTAAAATTTATGATTATTTCTGAGATGTCCCAAAATTGTCCTAAAAATGTCCCTTATTGTGTCACGTTTGGATGTCCCACGCTTGGGAAATTTTTGGGACATTTTTTTTTACACGGGTAGATATACATTCAACATTGGCAAATGACGGCATTTATTATTCTTTTAATTAATAAACTTTAATTAGTCGAACAAGTGTAAATTTTTTTGAATTAAATTTATTACTAATATATTTACTTTCATCCATAAGTTTTTTAAAAATATTCAGAAAAATACAAAAATGTATCATTGTTACCCAATAAGACCAATGTTAATTATTTATTAAAATTAATTATTCATTTAAATAATCGGACAATCTCCTTCAAATTTTCGGAATTTATTTAGACATATTTAAACTTCATATTAAAAAAAAATCAAGCCTTTTATCCAAAGTTGCTTTGGTGCTCATACTACCTTAATTGCAATTTCAATTAATAAAAATAAAACTCGGGAATATATTTACCGGCCAACTGGTAAGTCGTTGATTGTGATTTGGCGAAGATTTTGCTTATCATCAATGATAAAAAGTCCCCGGAATGGAATACCAGACTCTTCATCCAGAACGCCGTAGTCACGAGCAATTTTACAACTTTTGTCAGCCAACAGAGGAATGTCCATGTCACCAATTCCTCCTTGTTTTCGGGGAGTATTGATCCAAGCGAGATGACTGAAGTGAGAATCACATGATGCGGCAATCAATTCACATCCAATAGCCCGGAATTCATTAGCACGGTCAGAAAATGCAATAATTTCTGTTGGACAAACGAAAGTACTGAAAAAAGAAAAAAAAAATGTCATGAAAATTATTAACAAAAATTAAGCCGACATGTAAAAACGTTTTTATCAAAAAATTATTGTATAAAAATTAAGAGAAAAATTTTTTCACGAGTGCAATTTTTTTTTTTTTTACTTTAACAACGTTTGGCATTTCTCAAAACGTTTGGCATGATTTCTCAAGTTCTACTGAACCAATTTACTTGAAATTTGGTGTGAGTCTTCTCAACACATGTTTCTATCGTACTAACTATTATTATAACAAAATAAAAATTTTTAATATTTTTAAAAAATTCAGAAAAGTCCAAAAAAATAGAAAAAAATGTATGATTTTTTCGGACAGCCGTAATTAAGCAAAAATATCCCCTTAATTAATGAAAAAAAATTGAAATTGCTAAACGTCTAGTAATTCCAGTATTATAAATTTTATATTAATTGGTAACGCAATAATTGAATTTATGAAAAATACTTACAATACTAAAGTTAGCTGACGTTTTCAATTTGTTGATTTTAATTCATTAAATTATAACTAAAAAATATTTTTAAAAAATTGCACTTGTAGTTTTTCAATATTTTTACATATAAAAATTTTTTTTAAGTATTTTGTAATAATTTTTTCAATAAAAAAAATCTTAATTCTAAAAATTATTAAATGTCGGCTAAATTAATTTACGGTAATTGTTTACAGGTGAGGTCCATCCTACTTTTGGCCATATCTAGGTGAAAAATTAAAATTTAATTTTTTTTATTCTAATTGTTTTTACGGCGCATTTACGATAAAAAATATTATGAATTTATCTTTTTTTGATGTTTTTGGAATATTTTTCCTAAAAATATTGCAAAACATAAAAAAAAAAAGAAAAAATTAAATATCACGCTCTTATCAATATTCGGTTGAAAATTAAGTTTTATTATTTTTTTATCATGCTAATGTATTTTAAAAATTATTTTTATATAGACCACTTTAAAAGCAATGATCAATTGGGAAAAAAAAAAATTTCTAAATAAACTTGAATGTCAATAAGCAATTTCACATGAATTTTTTTCGATAAATATTCATTGCATAGTAAAAACTATTCAGCTATTAATTACCCGTCAATGAATATCAAATGATGATTGAATAAATTGAAAAATTGTATTTAATATTTTTAAATTATAACAATTTTGTCTTATCTTCATACTTAAAAATGTGCATGCTTTAAAGAAGAATAGCATTCAATAAAAATTATCTAATTAATAAATTTTAATAAATTGTAAAATATAATCTCGAAGCAATAAATTTGTATAAAAATTGGGTAATTATTTACAAGTGGGGTCAAACCCACTTTTGGCCATATCTACACGGAAAGAACAAGATTGTACTGGCATAAATGCCAGATTTATCTCAGATAAATCTGAGCAAAAAAAAATTTCAGATGGTAGTGAGAATAATCTAGATTGTACTGAGATCAATGTAGATTATATTGGAATAAATTTTAGATTCATCCCAGATAAATCTTGGATTATACACTGTCAGATACTCTTGGAATAAATTTTTTTTTGCTCAGATTTATGTGAGATAAATCTGGCATTTATGCTAGTACAATCTTGTTCTTTCTGTGTAGGTGAAAAATTTTAATTTTTTTTTTTAATTGCTTTTACGGCGCATTTACGATAAAAAATATCGTAAATTTTGGCTCTCATGTTTTTGGATAAAATTTCTATTTTATCTTTTTTGATATATATATATATATTTATACATATTTTTTTTTTTTTTTGAGAAGTACACAAAAAACAACGAAGTCCAATAAAAACTGTCATCAAAAGTTCAAAAAACAGAATATCAGCTTTCATTAATAGATATCACACTGACATAAATTTTTTCGATGGTTCCTATAAAACATTCTTACCTAAATTAAAAGAAATCTTGTAATTCCGAAACGTTGTAAGACTTTATCCTTCGTTTTTTTTTTATAACTCTATTCATACTTTATTCTCTCAAAAATAAAAATTAATTTTTTTTTATTATCAATATGTATAAAGCCGATTTATTAAATTAATAAATAAATAAAACGAACAATTAAAAGAAAAAAAATTGAATATCACAATTTCCAAGAAAATGAAAATTAAAATGGTGGACTCCACTTGTAAAAAATTACCTACTTTTCATAGAATACTTACAAATCCAATGGATAGAAGAAGAGAATCACATATTTTCCTTTGTAATCTGATAATGAAATATCCTTAAATTGTCCTTTGACAACAGCAGTGCCTTTGAAGGCTGGAGCAGGTTTTTGAAGAGCTGGCACAGGCATTATGGCTGAGGAATGAAATAATTATAAAGTGTTGCAATCTTATGAAATATACTTAATGATAAAATTGAACGTTAAGCAATACTTAGTATTGTTATAAATTATGATGAATATTCATCGATAAAGTAATAAGAGATAAATTAGAATGACGAAGTAAGAAATTTTTAAGACGATTTTTATGAGAAAAATACATATATATAGATTTCTAATACAATTTTCGAATGTATTATATAATCAGGTCAATAATAAGCATCTTAGCTGATGATATAATTATTAATTTTTATTTTTTACCTTTAACTGCGTGAGAATAAAAACTGCGAGAGCGTCCTTTCAAGCGAACTTTCTAGAATGACCGGTTTACGTAAACGTAACTGTGACTGTAAATGAATCACAATACACAATAGCTAATATATAGCGCACAGCCAACGAAAATTCAAAAAAGCAGATGGGAGAGGGAGAATCGGATCAACGGTATTTTATAAATGGCCGTCATACAGGAATAGATACAGGTCAATTTACCTGCTATACAATTATAAGATAATTTAATTAAATTAAAAAAATTGATGACAATAAAGTTAGCCGACATTTCAAAATTTTTAGAAATTTTTTATTGAAAAAATTTCAATTAAAAAATTAAAAAAAAAATTGTCACATGTAAAAAACTTGAAAAACTATAAGTGCAATTAAAAAAAAATTTTTTTTTTAGTTGTAATTTAATTAATAAAAAAAAATAATAAATTTTTAGACGCCTGCTAACTTCAGTGTCATAAAAAATTGGACAGTATTGAAAAATGATTATTTTCTGAAATTTCTTTTTTTTTTGAAAATATTTTTAACTTAATTATTAAAGACACTGAAGCTAACTGACATGGAAAAATTTTTTATAATTTTATAGCAATTAAATTATCATAAAAAAAAATATTAAAATTAAGTTAGCTGACATTTTTAATTTTTTGATTTTTTTTCATTCATTAAATTAGAGCTAAAAAATATTTTTGAAAAATTGCACTTATAATTTTTCAAGTTTTTCACAAGTGCAAACTTTTTTTTACTTTTTTTTAAAAAAAAAATTACAAAAATTTTTAGATGTCAGCTAACTTAATCTTCGTTAAAAAAATTCTACTTGTAAAAATTAAAAAAAATTGTATAATACTAAAGTTAGCCGACGTTTTTAATTTTTTGATTTTCTTTTAATTATTAAATTAAAACTAAAAAATATTTTTGAAAAATTTCAAGCATTGTTTTTTAAGTTTTTTTACAATTGAATTTTTTTTTGTAATCATTTTTTTCAGTAAAAAAAAAGTTCTAAAAATTTGTATATGTGTCAGCTAACTTGATTTTCATAAAAATTGTTAGTGTAAATTTTTTAAGCATTTTTTTTTTTTATTATAATTGATTTGTAATGAAAATTTAAACAATTGACAGTTGTCAGATAAATTCAGTGTAACAATGTAGAAGTTTTTGCAATAGTAACAATACTAAGGTCCAGTTTTTCAATCTAGGATAAAAGTAATGAAAATTGACTTAGCAGATAGTTAGTAATTTTAAGAATTTTTGTAACAAATAAATTATGACAAAAAAAAATTTATAAAAAAAATTGACATTTAGAAATTTAAAAAAACTACAAATGTAATTTTTTTTAAATAATTTTTTTTTTGCTAAAATTTATTTGTTAAAAAATATTAAAAAATTGTCAAGTGACATCAGCTAACTATGACATTAAATTTAGCTGTCACTTCACAATTGTTTTAATTTTTTTTAACAAATAAATTATAGGAAAAAAAAAAATTTTTAAAAAAATGGACTTGTAGAAATTTTAATAAATTAAAAATGCAATTTTTTAAAAATAATTTTTTAGAACAAATTTTTTTGTTAAAGAAAATTAAAAAATTGTCAAGTGACAGCTAACTTTAATGTAATCCTACAGCAGTGTCAATAATTAAAATTAAAAATGTTACCTTTAATTAATCCTTCAATGTTATAAAAGTTTTTTAGGTTTTTTAATATTAATGTCAGTTAACTTCAGTGTCTTGATGAAAAAAAAAGGTCGGCGTTTTGAAAAGTTTTGTGAACACAACCAATATTCCAATATTCAATGCTTTAAGTGCCCTCTTACAGGAAAAGTTGTTACTACTTCCAATAAAGCAAGTGAACGTTAAAATCCCTATAAAGTATCGTAGGTTATCTTTTTTGCACTTGTTAGTAATTGTCGAAAAATTGAGACACAACTATGCATCGCAATCAAATCAAAACTGTGACATTAAATTAAGCTGTCACTTTACAAATTTTTTAATTTTCTTCAACAAATAAATTATAGCAAAAAAAATTTATTAAAAAAAGGACTTGAAGAAATTTTTATAAATTAAAAATGCAATTTTTTAAAAATAATTTTTTTGTTAAAGAAAATAAAAAATTGACAAGTATAATGCTGAAGTTAGCCGTCAGCTGTCAATTTTAAAAATTTTAACAACAAATCAATTACAATAAAAAAATGCTCATAAAAATTTTCACTTGTAATTTTTATTAATTTTCACATGTGAAATTTTTTAATTAAATTTTTTTTATAATAATTGCATTATAAAATTTTAAAATAATTTTTAATGTCTGCCACCTTCAGTGTCCTTGACAAGTAACTAGTTTGACAATTATTAATATTACTGGAATTTTACATTGTAACCTTGATTATGAAACCTGCACACGGCCATCCACGGTCACAAGTTTTTTAATTTATATTTACTAAATACATATGAATAAATTTTAAGTGAGTATTTATTTCTATTTTTTTTAATATAAATAAATTTTATTTAACTGAATAAAACTAAAAATATACTGAAATATTTTTTAGGTCACAAAAAGAAAATCCCTAGAATATATTGAATGAAAGAAGTTGTCGCAAAGATGATAGGATAGATCTGGTGATCAGGTGTATTGCAATAATGTACTGAACAGTGTTGACTAAATAAAGATAAATATTAAACATTAAATTCATACACAAAAATGTCACACATCAGATAACGAAGAAATTATATTTTTACATCATTTGATATTATTTAATTTTTTTTTTTAGTCAATTTAAATTAAAGCATTACCAAGTTTTATTAAAAGCGTGAAGAATCTCAAAAAGGTAAATGTTCGATAATTTCACTTTAATTTATTTGATATATAATCATAATTTACTCGACGAATATCGCTAATTTTTATTTTATAATTTTTACTTTCGGTGCTCTGAATACGTAATCTAGTTTTCTATTTTCAGAATTTTTTATAATTATATCCTAAAAATAATTAAAGATCTGGACTATTTTTAGTGAGAACCTACAAATTTTATAAGACACTTGATGAATAAATTTGGCAACAAAATGAAACTAATCGACATTTAAAAATCTATCAAATTTTTATTATAATAAAAAACTAAATCTTAGTAAAATATATACTTGAAAAAATTTTCAAAAATCTGTGCATATTTTTACAAAGTATTTTAAAATTTTTCAAAATAAAATATGTAATTACTTAACGTCTGTTATTTTCTGTCATAAATATAACATTCAATACGTTGGGAGCATTCATGCCAGCTAAAAAATATTTTAATTTTTAGGACATTATTATTATCACTTGAAACTAATATTAATTGTTATTCAGTGAAAGCAGAAATTCCTGAACTAAAATACGGGTGGGTTCGAGCCAGGAATTTTTCTCAGCCATCTCGTATTTTTTCCCAGCAATTTTTGCTTTCACTGAGTCAAAAAATTAATATGAATTTTTAATAATTTTATTATTTTGCAGACGGGATAACAAAATCAGAACTAATTAAAAAAAAAAACACTTATATTTTTTTTTAATATGTATAATTCATTGATTTTTAATATAGACAAAAATAAATATCAAGCCAGCTTATAATGAAAATTCTGAAACTGAAAAATTATTTCTTTAATTTGTTTGTTGCCTTTTAGGAACAGTTTTGGAGTCCGGGGTATAATTTTATTTAAATTTATAATGTATTTCACTCGTTTTTGCTAACGGCAATAAAACTATTTTTTTTTTATTTATTTAATTCAATCGACCTTGAACAAGTGTTCCCTAAGGGCCGTAAAGTACAGAGTATTACATTAATAGTGAGCAATGTTTATTAATTAAAGTAAAAAATTTTTGAATTAGTTTTTTATAAATTAAACTAAAACATTTTAGAATTTTTTAATATAATTATAACTATGGAATAAACTACCTTCAGATATTGTTGCACTAAGAACTTTTAAAAAATTTTAAACTTCTGCTTACAATTGGTTTTTTAATAAAAACATTTAATAATGATTAGACTCAATAGCTTATCTTCATCTAACTCTTATTAATGAACTTTGTACATAACATGTTCTATTTTTATGTTCATAAAATTACTCACTATTAATTTAACATTGTGTCCTTTATGACCCTTAGGAAACACTTGTTCTACTCTGATTAAATAAAAGTATTGAGATAAAAAAAAAGTATTTGTTTTCTAGTAAATCCAATACTTTTTTCTTTGTCTCAATACTTTTTTTTATTCAGGATAGGATCGTTTAAATTGAATGAATAAAAAATAATATAGATGTACGAATAATAATAATTTTATTCTGTATTAAAAAACTAGTCCTTAAATTTTTTTTCTTTTCAGTAACTGTTTTTTTTTTTTTTTTTTTTTTTTAATTGATTGAACATAGAGCATATCGCGTTACTAAAAGGGCGTATAAAAAATTTTTTTTCTCCAATCAATCTAAAAATGTTTATAACATTTAGATCTGTAAGAAAAGTGAATAAAAAAAATTTTTTTTTGTATGCGCCCTTTTGGCTCTAAGACAAAAAAATTTTAAAGCCAAAACTGTGTATAATTTTTTTTTATTCATAATTAATTATTAGCCTTAAAAAAAAAAGTTATAAAACCGATAAAAATAATCACTTCAACTCAATTTATTTAAAAAAAAAAATATGGATTTAAATTAAAAAAAAAAAAAAAACAGTAACATTCTATTTGAAGAAAAATGTATTTGACTCAATCACAAAATTTTCATTATTATTGACCCAATAATCATGTCTCCACTGATAAAGTGTAATAAAATATGTTTAATTGTACAAATTATAAAATCATATCGGATCAAAGAATTTTTTCTGGGTTTAGATTTACAAGCAATATATATTTATTATTTTTTACTTTCAGAAGCAAAAGATAATAATAATGGAGACGACATCGGAGTAGTACCTAGCTAAATTGATATTTTAGTTTCTTCTTTAATTAAATACATATTCTTCAAATAAAATGAGTAGAAGAGTCATTATTTTTACCAGTGTTATAACTTTTCTTTTTTTTTAAGGCTAATAATTAATTATTATTATTAAAAAAAATGATACGTCCTTTTGGCTTTAGAATTTTTTGTCTTAGAGCCAAAAGAGCGGAAATAAAAAAAAATTTTTTAATCACTTTTCTGACAGATTTAAATGTTATAAACATTTTTATCTTAGCTGGAGTAAAAAAAATTTTTTTTTGTCTCTGCAAAGTTTTAAAAAATAATTTATGAATTACACTAATGACAAAATTTTTTTTTCAGTAGCTGTAAACATACAACTTTACTTCACTCGACTATAATTAATCACATACTTGAAAATGGATAGCTCCGAATATGAATTAGTCCGCAACCTTACACTATTGTTCTTCTTTGAACGTCTTATGGATAAAGGTGGTCCACGGACATTGCATGATCTCAGTTGTCAATTTGGAGCCAAAGGTTTCACTAAAGAAATGCGTCAAATAGCTGGAGGCTCACAAAGTGGACTACGTAAATTTTTAGCTCAATATCCGACTCTTTTTGTGATCAACGGTGATTATGTGTCTGTAAATACATTTGAGCCAACTTTGGAACAGGATGCTGGAATAAAAAAAATAAATAAACGTGACTATGCCAAGGAAGCTGTTGAATATTTTACTAATAAACTTGTGCAATATGGAGTTGGAGCAGAAGTGCCTATTAAAAGCTTACTGGGTCATAGATCTCAAGCGTCACCTGAAGTGAGACACATTTCTGGTCAACATTACCGAGAATTTCGTGATTTTCTTCTTAAATATTCAGATGACTTTATTGTATGTGATGAAAATGTTAAACTTAAACAATTTGAAGGTATGGAAGGAGTTCCTTTTAAAGAATTAGAACCGGAAGTTCCTGTCGACCAAGAAATGACTTCAAAATTACTGGATTTTTTTTGTCAAACTATTAAACAAAAAGGTCCGCTTCTTGTAGAACAACTTTTAACTTTAACAGCTGATAAACTGCCAGCTAAAATGTGGACAAATATGTTCACAACTCCGCAAGATTTGACCACGTTTTTGAGAATGTTTCCAGATGCTTTCAACATACAAAAACAAGTTGTTTGCTTGCAAGATAAAGTTAAATTACCCCTGGATGTCCATAAAAAAACTGAATCCACACCAGCAGCTCCGAAGGAAAATTTGAACTCAGAGAACTTTGGAACTCACCAGAATTCACATATCGTTAAAGCGTTTAGCAATGAACATATTCCGCAGTCGGATCAAAATTCACAGATCAATCGAAATAGCGATACAGAGAGTGCTATTGACAGTCTTTCGTCAATTGAATCGAATCCTCATACTTCACCAGTTAATTTACAACAACAAACTCTCAAGCAGAGAATTAATACTCTTGTTATGAAAACTCTAGCAGCTAATACTGAAAAAGATCGGAATTTGCATAACCCCCAGGTTGGTGAAGCATGGAAAGTTAAAATTTTACAGAAAACTAAAATTATTGTTAATGTAAGAGAATGTGTCCGTATTGTTGATGAAATTTTGAATTCTCCACGATTGTCACCAGACGAAAAAATAGCTGTTTCTCTTGATTGCGAAGGTATTAATGTTGGTTCAAAGGGTCAGCTTACACTCATACAAATTGGAACAATGGAAGGAAATGTTTTTATTTTTGATTTGTTTACATCACCGAATCTCATCGGTGCATTGCGTAAACTTTTAGAAGATCCTTCAGTGATTAAAGTAAGTATATAGGTTTAAGGGTGTCGTTTTTACACGCTTTTTATTAGTTTCACTTGTATGTTTGTATGTTTGTTTGTAATCGACTTCTTTGGGCGCGATTTTGACCCACTTTAAACGGCCAGATTTCGTTCAAACTTTGTAGATTTATCGAGGACCGATGACAATACACTAATTTGATGAAATTATTCAATTTTTCAATTTGCAAAATAAGATTTTTGTTAATTTATATAATTTTCATCTATGGTCGATGAGGCAAAAATTTTAATTTCCAACCATTATCTTTAGCCGATTTATCTAATATTAACAAATTTTCGAACACCAAAGAGAATTTTTAAGTCAACAAAGAATATAATAGTTTAAAAAAATTAAAAAGAAAAGTTTTTATAAATGAACAAAACTAAAAAGTAGAAAATAAATAATAGTTTGAAAAACTAAAAAACACGCTTTTTATAGAAAACCGAACTAAAAAAATAGAAAATAAGTTTTAATGAATTTAAATTAAGAATAGTGTTAAAAATTTCAATAAATATAAATTAATAATAGTGTGAATAAAAAAAAATGTACTTTATTTTTAAAAAAACGTGGGGTGCATGGTGTCAATAGTTATAAATATTTTATTGACAGGTATGAGTAGAGTGATTATCATTTTGATAATATCTTAAAAAGCACCCCACACTTTTTTTAAAATAACATAAAGTTTTTTTTATTCACACTATTATTAATTTATATTTATTGAAATTTTTAACACTATTCTTAATTTAAATTCATTAAAACTTATTTTCTATTTTTTTAGTTCGGTTTTCTATAAAATGCGTGTTTTTTAGTTTTTTAAACTATTATTTATTTAAAAAAAGAAAAAAAAAATTTTTATAGTCACAAAGATAAAAAGTAAAACAAGCTTAAAAATTACTTAAAAAAATCTCGATAAATATTATAGCTAAATAATGCCATGCTACTCAAGATAGATCTTAGCATTTACAAAATAAATAAAGAACTTATTAAGTTGACGATATTTCGCGACCCAAATGCCAAAAGGGCGTATAATTTTTTTTTTTTTTTTTTATTAATAGCTTTATTAACACTTTCTAATCCTTAGAATAAAAAAATAAATTTCCAAAGCCAAAAGGGCGTATGTTTGAACTTAGACGCCCTTTTAGCTTTAGGACATTAAAAATTTAGCCAAAAAGGCGCATAATTTTTTTTTACCGATTGCTTTGAATGGTGATTTCTATGTTACTAATTTTGCTGCATAATTGAAAATATATATTGATTATTAAATTACAAATAGATATTATTAAAGGTTATTAAATTAAAAAACTCAGTTATTAACACTGGCCTAGTTATTGACACTTGCAATTTTATTTTAATTAAAAAAAAAACAAATCAACTCTAATAAATTAATAAATATAATTTTTAAATTATAAATTTAAAAATAATTGGTTTTTTTAGAACATTTTATTTTTTTAATTACAATAAAATTACAAATGTCAATCAACTAGGCCAGTGTCAATAATTGAATCTTTTGCCTTACAGCCTTAATTATAAAACTGAAATTTTTATGGCTAAAAATTTTCTTGCTAACTTTGTACCGAACTTTTTAATTTCAGGTAATTCACGACTGTAGAAATGACAGTGTCAATTTATATAATCAATTTGGGATTACTCTAAAAAATGTCTTCGATACGCAGGTAAATGTTTTTAACAAATGTCGTGTGAAAGTATTAACTGTACTTGTAATATAATTTTATATTTTTCTCAAAGGCAGCACATGCAGTCATTCAATTTCAAGAAACAGGAAAACCTGTAGATAAAGTGAAAAATGTCAATTTTAATACACTTTGCGATTTATATGGAGCGCCATGTAATTTGTTGAAAAATCAATTGAAGTACATCTATCGTAAAGATCAGAAATATTGGTTGCGTCGTCCCATGTCTCGTGATATGCTCATTTATGCCACCAGTGATGTTCTTGGACTTGTGCCTCAAGCATTCACAGCAATGTCGAAGTAAGAATCTTAAATTTACTAAATACTTGAATATAATTTTGGAGAAAATTATTGAGAGATATTTTCTGTTAGATTTTGATTTTTCTAGTTAAAAGCCCCCATTATAGACACTATAAGAATGATCATGAATGCTTGAATTTTTTATCGTGTTTCAAATCAATATTGTCAACTTTTTTTTTATAGGGCACCTTAATAATTGTTTTACTTATATAATTTAATTAATTTATTTTAATAGAAATTTTAAAAAAAATTATTATGAAAAAAATTTAACTAAAGAATTCCACAAATAGAAAATTTAAAAAATTACAAATGCCATTTTTTAAATTTTGATTTAATTGATAAAAAAAAAAAATTAAAAATTGTCAAAAGTTTGCTGACTTTAGTATCATTAGTATAAAATTTATTTGAAAACTAATTAAAGTAAAAGCCTCTTTTATTGGCACTATAAGAATGATCATGAATACTTGAATTTTTTATCGTGTTTCAAATCAATATTGTCAACTTTTTTTTTATAGGACACCTTAATCATTGTTTTTACTTATATAATTTAATTAATTAATTTTAATAGCAATAAATTTAATAATTATTATATCAACTTAAAACCAACAGGTCGAATGTATGTATTATTGACAGCGCAAAAAATTCAAAGAGCCGATTATTGACATACCATTGACCCTATTATTGACAGGTCTTTTATTACAGTTAAATTTATATTAACAATAATCATTTTTACTAACTAATGCAAAACTAATAGTAATTTTTCTTATTTTAAAATTCGTTTAAGACCTAGCTTTTCTATATTTCTTACCAGGTTTTTTTTTAGCAATTTTTTCTAGTCTCAAATACTTTGATTTTTTTTAAATTACATGACAGTATGTAAACATTAATACGTTGATATGTATGTTGAGGGGGCTAGGTTGCCTTATATTATGGCCTATGTCGTTAGTTGACGCAAGTTAATTTTTGTGTCCCCATCATTGACATCCGCTATTTTAAAATTAATTTTAACTCAATAAAGTATAAATAAATGATTATATGGTTATTTAGACTATAAATAATCTAAAATAATTTTAAGCAATGCAATTACATAAAAAAAATATTGAGAAATCTGGATTTGAAAATAAGGTCTTTTTTAACGATATTTTTAAGAAATTACAAACGTATAAGCAGTTTTGGCTTGCTTGAAAAAATGAAATTTTTTTGAGGTAAATAGTTTGTACCTTGAAATTAAATTTTACTATTTTTTAATTTTAAAAATATGTAAAATTGTCATGAAATATCAAGAATTGTGATTATTAACAGATTTTAATAATGAAATAGTAAAGGCCCTGTCAATAATTGGTCCTTTTACCTTAGTTAAATTTATAAAATCATAATTTATTGTTCAAATTTTAATCATAAACTTTATAATTATTTTTTTCAGGCGTATAAATCCAGATATGCAAACACTTTTTAATAATTTATGTGAAGAGCAAATACTGACACACATATCTCCTGTTGAAATAAAAGCTCGCAAAAGGCAACGAAAAATAGAAACAGAAGTAATAGATCTTCGTAAAAAAATGGATGAAGCTACTGAAAAAAATATTGTATTAAGTAACCGAGAAATAAGGCTTCTTCGTTATTTATCTCTTACCGAAGATGAAAAAGTGAAGCTTAAATGCAGTTACAAAGTTGCCAAAAAACTTGAAAAACTTAAAAGTTTATCGAACGATAAAAACGAGAGTACCGATGATGATAACGATAATGAAGACGATGATAATAACGATATTGATGATAAAGATGAAGATAATGATTACGATGATTATTTTGATGAAGATGATAATACTGATGATTATGATTACGACGAAAGTAATCTCAATAAAGCTAACCAAAAAACTGAATATTCTAATCTAGATAATTGTATATACGATAATACTACATTCGGTAAATTTTATATTATACATTTAAGGGTTTCCATGATTCTTGATCCTCCGACAAAATATCTTAAATAATTAAATTACCAACACATAAGCTTGTTACCGTGTTGTGTCCTTTTATCATGAATTTTGTGTGATATTTACACAGAAAGAAAAATTTCTTGACTGGAGAACAAAATTCTTGGCTCAAGACAATTTTCGGGTGTCTGAAAGAAGACCGAAGTTGTATTGTAAAAATTTTTTTTGAAATTATATTCTTGGTGGAAGTAATTTTTTCTTAGTTCAAATTATCATAAATATTTGATGCAATAAATTTTTTTATTTGATCAATATTTTTAGATACTTTAGGGAAGTAGCGCTACCTACACGGAAAGAACAAGATGACACTGGATATCATCCCAGATAATACTCAGTGATATCTGTGGTAAAAAAAATTTTTAGATAGAAACAAGAAAAATCCAGATTATACTTGGTGATATCTGGATTATACTTATTGTAATTTTGATTATACTCGGTGATATCTGGATTATACTTATTGTAATTTGGATTATACTAGCTACTATCTGAAATTTTTTTTCACTCAGTATAATCTGGTATGATATCCAGTGTCATCTTGTTCTTTCCGTGTACTTCAGTTGAGAAAAAAATTTTCTCACCTTGAGAAAATTCTTCTCTTGAATATTTGATACCCATTTTATATTATTTTAGCGTGCAATTATAGATATTGAATAAAAAAAAATGATTCAATATTATTTGATCTTCCCATTTGACATGTTAGTCAATAAAAATATTAATGAAAATTTAATTCTATCGAGATATTTAATTTTTTGGAGCAAGAGAGAAATTTTTCAAGACAAGAAAATTTACTTCTGTCAAGAACTAAATTTTTTAAAGCAAGAGGCTGAATTTTCTCAAAGCAAGAAGATTTTCTTGACTTAAATAAATTTTCTTGGATCAAGATATGTATTTCTTAAAGCAAGAGAATTAATTTTTTTGGAATAAGTAAAATTTCTTGTCAAAAAAAATTTTTTTTTCGCTCAAAAAAATAATAAAAAAAAAATGTTTCCTTGGCTCAAGTGAACCTTTTTTTCTTTGTAGTCCGGAGGATATTTTTTCGGAGGATCAAGACGCCTGATACCCATTTAAGGTAGTCGTCATGATACAATATTGTCAAAAAATTAGAGATTATACGCGCCGCAAAAGTACATGAGCTTGTAACTAAGTAATTAATAATTTATTAGACGGTCAAAAATTTTTTTTTATTTTTTTTTAAACTCACAACAAATAGATTTAAAAGACTGTCCGTTTTTTAAAAGTTTCTGACAGTTAGTTTTTTTTTTGTAACTAAGAAACTGGTACAGAACTGCGGAGAGCGTATGCAATCAATGTTAAATATCCAATTTTTAATTGAATTCATCTTGAGTTATATGTAATAATTCGACTTCAAATTTTAAGAGTAATTGTATCATCATGTCTCTACTTAATAAGTATACAAAAATTTAGAATTTTCTGACAACATGCCTTAACCACGACGACTACTTTAAAAATTTATTTTAATACCTTATTATAACTTTTTTTTTTGTTTTTCAGATTGCCCGTCGATGAGATTAAACCCGCTAACTATTACAGAGTCTATGCAAATGGTTGATGAAATTTTATCAGATGAAAATATGGATAGATTTGAAAAAATAGAAAAATTGGAGAATATTCTTTCATCTGTAACTAATTTTACTTCTGACAAATTATCTTCTAAAATTATGTATCCTGAATCTGAAAAATGTACATGTTTGTGCCATGATAATTCTAATCAACAGCCACGAGAAGAGAGCGCTAATGCAACGGATGTAGCATGTCAAACCTTAAGCACTGGTGATATTGTTATTACCAGCTGTTATTTTTTATAACCTATTCTTTTTAACTAGTTATTATTACAATTGTTATTGTTATAGCGAGCTATCATTAGAAATTAAAATTGTTATTGTTATAACTAGTTTTTATACTTTAGAGGTAGAAAATTTTAACTTTTTCGCTATTTCGTTTAGAAACACAGAATTATCTTCCATACGTTAACTTTTAGATTGACGGTAATCAAAATTTTAAAGTCTAAATACTTCCATTGAGCATCTCAGAATTTTTTTTATATATTTCACACTTAACAGTGATTAATACCATACCCGTGTAAAAAATATATCTTGATAACAAACGAAAAAAGTAAATCAAGCGCCGCCTTAACTTTACGATTTTATGTAGTGATCATGTTGGAATGATTAAATTTCCATGATCCCAGATCTATTGATTTTAATAACGTTCTTTTTAATATTCGGTTGAAGATTAAGTTTTATGTTTTTTATCATGCTAATATATTTTAAAAATTATATTTATATAGACTATTTCAAAAGTAACCCCAGTAAAAAAAAAATTGTCCTAAAAGAGTCATAAGATTAGGATCCTAAACGTGACACAATTTAGGACAAATTTATAACACCAAACCGAAATATTTCATTAATAAAATTTCGATTTTAGAAAAATATTGTCGCAATTACTCAGAAAAAAAATGTTGTAAAAGTACTTTTATGACAATTTTAGGATACTTTTATGTAAAATATGAGATTGATATTATGTCAATTTTAGGACACTTTAATGAATTTTAGTACACTTTTCTGACGACTTTAGGATACTTTTAGGACAATTTTAGGGCACTATTATGAATTTTAGGACACTTTTATGATTATTTTAGGAAAATTTTAGAATACTTTTATGACAATTTTAAGATAGTTTTATGACAATTTAAGGATACTTTTATGATAATTTTAGGACACTTTTGTGACTACTTTAGGATACTTTTATGACAATTTTAGGACACTTTTATGACAATTTTAAAATACTTTTATGAAAATTTTAAAATTGTTGAAAAATTATTCTAAAATTCTCATAAAAGTATCCTAAAGTAGTCATAAAATCGTCCTAAAATTGTCAAAAAATTATTCTAAAATTGTCATAAAAGTATCCTAAAGTAGTCATAAAATTGTCACGTGTCATAAAATTGTCATTAAAATGTCCTAAAATTGTCATAAAAGTATTTTAAAATTGTCATAAAAGTATCCTAAAATTTTCATATGTCATAAAATTGTCTTAAAAATGTCCTAAAAGTATCCTAAAGTCGTCAGAAAAGTGTACTAAAATTCATAAAAGTGTCCTAAAATTTTCATAATATTATTCTTATATTTTACATAAAAGTATCCTAAAATTGTCATAAAAGTACTTTTTACAACATTTTTTCTCTGAGTAATAGCGACAATATTTTTCTAAAATCGAAATTTTATTAATGAAATATTTCGGTTTGGTGTTATAAATTTGTCCTAAATTGTGTCACGTTTAGGATCCTAAGCTTATGACTCTTTTAGGACAATTTTTTTTTACACGGGAATAATCAATTGGCGAGAAAAAAAAACTTCTAAATACACTTGAATGTTAATTAGCATTTTCACATAAATTCTTTTTGATAAATCGCGTTATTAATGCCAAAAGCACGCATCTCAACATCTACGCCCTTTTGGCTCTACAGAGAAATATTCATTGCATAGCAGAAAAATATTCAGCTATTAATTACTCGTCAATGAATAGCAAACTATGATCATGTGCTTATAGCAGTTGAAAATTTTAAAAAGAGATTTACAAATTGAAAAATTTTTATTTATATTTTTAAATTATAACAATTTTGCCTTATCTTCATACTTAAAAATGTGCATACTTTGGAGAAGAATAGTATTCGATAATAATTTTCTAATTAATAAACTTTAATAAATTGTAAAATAGAATCTCGAAGCAATGAATTTGTATAAAGAAAAAGTATAAAAATTGGGGAATTATTTACAAGTGAGCTCAAAAATCCATTTTTAAGCTATATCAAGGTGAAAAATTAAAATTAAAAAATTTTTTTTGTCATTCTGTTTGTTTTTACGGCGGATTCATAAAGAAAAAGATAAAGATTTTGATATTTTTTTTTGCCTTGAAAAATTGGAAAAAATTTTTGGCTCATATTTTTGAATAAAATTTCTATTTTATTTTTTTTTGATAATTTTTTTTTTTTGAAAAGTACAAAAAAAACGAACAATTAAAAAAAAATTAAATATCATTTTTTGAAAAATTTTTTTAAATTGTGATAATCAACTTTTTTTTTTAATTGTTCATTTTTTTATGTATTTAAAAAAAATATGTCAAAAAAATTAAATAGAAATTTCAATCAAAAAAATTAAAATTAAAATGGTTGACCCCACTTGTAAATATTCCAAAAATTGATTTAATTGAGATTTATCTCAGTAAAATAACTAAAAGCTTTTCTTAAGTTATATTAAAAAAAAAAATTTAACATTTTTTATTATAAATTTTTCCTCATGATTATATATAAGCAATCATTGTATACAGTACACTATAATAATTGAAATTATTTTTTTAATATTTTTCGATAATTTTAAGTTGATGTTCAACTATTTTCTGCTAATAATTATATACTGTAGCAATATAATTTAATGTATTATATTTTGATAACAATAATAATATAAAAATCACTAAAGTTTGTACTTATTCAACAATAGGTGTACGAAATCAACTTTTTCATGTACGAACAAAATCGTGTTTTAACGAAAAGAACAGCACTGAAAATGTCCATCTATAATCTCAATATTATATCATGTGAAAAAAATTTTTTTATTTTTTTTTCTTTGGCAGAACTTGGATAAAAATTAAGTTAGCTGAAATCTAAAAATTTTAAGAATTTTTTTCTATTAAAAAAATTATTATAAAAAAATTTTTTTTTAATTTTTCTAAATTTAAAATTATTTCTAATTACTATTGAAATTAGATGAAATTTTAAAAACAACAATTTAGATGAAATTTTGAAAACAATTTTTTTTTCAAGAACTAAAAACTTTGAAAAAATCTTTAAAAAAAAAAAAGAGCAAAAGCTTACTTACTTTTTTTTCATCAAGTTTTGATTTTCTTCGACATACAATTTTCTCTTTCTTTTCCTTAATTATAATCTAAAAATTAATTTGGCCCGAAATAAAACGAAAAAAAGAGAATTTATAGGATTTTGTTTCTCTTCTTGTGCGCAAGATCATTCAACACTGGCGGATCCGTGGGGTTGTGAATGAAGCGGGAGATTAGTAGATGATTGAACTCTTCTCGGTAACGTCTATCGTTTTTTCTAATTTACAAGCATTTATCAATTTTATTACGGAGTTTAACTAATTTGAATGTTCTTATTTAAAAAATTAATTAACTACTTAGTGATATGGATATTTTGTATGATTTACGGTAAGTCGAGCTGTATTATATCTTACAACAAATTATGCTGTAAATGATTTTCTGATTTTTTCTTAACTTCCCAAAAATATTTTGAAAATTCAAAAAATAGTGTTTTATTAAACTTTTATCAGACTTTTGAGCTCTTTGAATTCAAAATTACATGAAAATTATATTTTTGAACTCTTCGAGTTTAAAACTACTTGAAAATTATATATTTGAGGTCTTTGCGTTCAAAACTACATGAAAATTATATTTTTGAGATCTTCAAGTTTAAAACTACATGAAAATTCTATTTTTAAGATCTTCAAGTTTAAAACTACATGGAAAATTATATTTTTGAGCTATTTGAGTTCAAAACTACATGAAAATTCCATTTTTGAGCTCTTCAAGTTTAAAATTACATGAAAATTATATTTTTGAGATCTTCGAGTTCAAAACTACATGAAAATTATATTTTTGAGCTCTTCGAGTTCAAAAACGTAATATGCGCAATTTTGAGCGCTTAATTGGGAAAGTAGCGGGAATTTGCAAGGATGGCCTTCAGGGTCAACCGTTTTCCTAATTTTTTTTTTTAAGGGAGAACACTACTGTGACGATTAAAAAAAAAGGTGATTTTCGGGAATTTTTTTTGACAGGCAAAATAAAGGAATTTAGGGATCGGATTTTTTAATTTTATTAAGCAAATTTTACTTAATTCAAGAATTGTTCATCTTCGTTGAAGACTATTAAATGTTTTAAAATTATTTTCTTGGTTCAAGAATTTTTCTCTTGATTATTTCTGTCCGACTCCATACACTGATAGAAGGATTTGTTTGTAGTTAAAAAGATTTATTAATATTTAACAAATCATTTATTAGAAGCCATTTGTTAGTCCTTAACAAATATTTCTTAGTATTTAAAAAGATTTAGTAATATTTAATAAATGAATATCAGATTTATTAAATACAAACAAATCATTTTAAATACTACAAAATATTTGTTTAATACTAAAAAGTGATCTCTAATAAATGATTTGTTAACTATCAACAAATATTTTTTTAAAACAAATAAATCCTTCTATCAGTGTGTATATATATATACTTTTTCATAAATTGTTGCACTTTAATCCGTTATTTGTAAATAATTAGACGGTCAAAAAATTTTTTTAAATTTTTATTAAACTCACAACAAATACATTAAAAGACTGTCAGTTTTCTAAAAGTTTCTGACAGTGAGTTTCTTTTTTTATAACTAAGAAACTGGTACAGAATTGATTTAACAATCAATGTTAAATATCCAATTTTCAATTGAATTTATCTCGGGTTATAGGTGGGGTCATTCGACTTGAAATTTTTAGGGTAATTGTATCATAATGTCCTTAATAAATATATAAAAATTTAGAATTTTCTGATAACATGCCTTTAACCACGACAATTTCCTCAACTTTGACTGAAATAATCTGATGCATTAATAAACATAATACTTAAGTGCTAATATAATATAAAACTCTCCATGAAAATTAATAATATTCATGGAGTTCGTTTGTACGTATTTTTATTTTACTTTTTCTGCATCCAAAAATAATAATAATAATAATAAAAATACAAAAAGATTTAATTATGATAATTATTAAAATATCAACTGAAAGAATACTTCACATATGAATTATAATTGAAAATTTTGATGTATAAATCCATCAGAGAGAATTCGTAATAAGATTAAAATATGAACACATAATATTTTTCGGTGTGAAAATAATCCGCGTGGCGCTTAAATAATACATAATTCGATTAACGCATTCCTAAATTAAAAATATTACATTTCCATTCACTCAATTAAGCAGATAATTGCTATCGGGTTTCCACTTTAATTAATATGAACAATTGAATGTATTGAAAGAATATAGGGGAGGGTGAGGCAAGACGGCCCACCTAAGCCAGTTTTTATTTTTTGTGGCTTTCTACTATCAAGTGGATTTCCTCTTGTCCAACTTTGACTCAATTCACTGGAACTTTTCAAAAGTTCCTAAAAAAAATTTTTTTTTTGGGGCAAGATGGTCCACCTCCAAAATATGATGAAAAAAGAATTGGAAAAATAAATTCTTGGTCAATTTTTGAGGTGGGCCGTCTTGCCCCACCCTCCCCTAATATTAAAAAGTATGAATTTGATAAAGAAGAAAACAAATATAGGGCAAGGTGATATCAAGCAAGATGGAACTAATGGTAAACTTTGGTTGAATGATTCAAAAGTCGTTGAGTAACCAAATAGTTTTAGAATGTAAATGTAAAGGATTCAGATATATAACTTGAGGTTCTCAGAGAACTTCTTTAGAATTTCTCATCCTCATCTTATCGGATCCTATCTTCTGGTCTGGTTCTTTACATAAGTGTCACACTCATTCACTCAGACAAATTTCAATCATTTAAAACCTCCGTTATTGATTTTTCATTATCGTTTGGTTAAAAATTTCACGTTACTAATGCCAAAAGAGCGCATCTCTGCTAAATAAATCGCGTTACTAAAACCATAAGGGCGTATCTCAAAATATACGCCCTTATGGCATTGCAGAACCAAAAGAGCGTATAAAAAAATTTTTGTTTTTTCCAATCAATATAAAACTAGTAAAAACATGAGAATCTATGATGAAAACGAAAACAAAATTTTTTTTAATATACGCCCTTATGGTTTTGAGAAAAATTTTTTTTAAAGTCATAAGGGCGTACCTATTTTTTCGATTTATTATTAATTATAGGTCAGAGTAAATAATAAATGTTACGGATGATGAAAAATATCACACCACAACTTAATTTATCTGAAAAAATATTTATTTAAGTAAAAAAGAAAAATTTTGAATTCATTTTTGATCAACTCTTAAGTTTCTTATAATTTTAATAATTCCAAAATTTATCATTAAAAATATAAATAATTCAAAAATGAAAAAAATACGATTTTTTTCTTACTCTGACATATAATTGATAATAAA
>JZSA01002585.1:0-17089 GCA_000956155.1 Cotesia vestalis | reverse complement strand
AAAAAAAAAAAAAAAAAAAACAAAAAAATATGTCGTAGGTCAAAAAAAAAAGGTTTTAAATTAAAATATAAAAAAATTTTTTTTGTGCGCTCTTTTACTTTTTCACATGTAAAGATCAAAATGATATAATTGATTAATTATAAGTACAACATAAATAACTCTGAAAGTGATCAGGTTTATAAGCTTAACTTTTAAAATCTGCAAACTGAACTTTATAACATATAAAAATATTTGGTTTAATTAATCATCAGAAAATTTATTTTACTTAAAAAAATTTTTTTATTTCAAGATTCAACAAGAGAAGAAAATGTTGAAGAATATTGGTCAAAAATTTTACGTAAAGTTCACTCAACAATTGAAAAAAATGAACGACGACTAAGTGATCAAGATCAACGAGAGCAAACAGAACTTGAGTGGAAACAAATAGCTCTTGTTAGCGATCGTGTATTGCTGTGTGTTTTTTTTTTAACGACTGCTATTAGTACAGCAGTTATACTTTCTGGATCACCACCAATTGAAGAGACGATAAAAGGTTGAATTTAAAACCCTCTAAGTAGAATAACAAATTCCATGTTATTTAAGAAAAAAATTAAATATGGCTTTTTTTGTAAATATTTAAATATTAAGATAAAAATTGTTATTGAATAATCGTGAAGAATACGATAATAATGGTAATAAAAATAAAAATATGAAAAACAAAACGTGGTTAATTTTTGAATGCCATAATACCAAAAAAAGTCTTTTAATTCTTTCACTATGAAAATTTCACAGAAGGTTTTAGTATAATGTTGGATACTTTTATTATATAATTGTGAATAAATTAGTTAACGATTACATTTGTTCGTTGTATTAAAAATATAAAATATTTTTTTCATCATTAAGTACGAAATACATAATTTACGAAAAGTTGAAAAAATACTTTCTTTGTATCACTTTGAGAATTGAATTCATGTTTAAAAATTTGGTTTTTTTTTTTTTCTCAAAGTACTTAATAATAGTCAGGAATTGGAGCACATGCTATCTTTACAAAGTCTTCATATTTTATATGTCCATTTAAAGATACATTAGCTTCTCGGAAAATTTGCTCCACTGAAAAAAAAATAATGAAAATAATATCAAGGCACCGTTTTACATTTTTATTCTAATAATTAAATTACAGAAATTGAAGTCAAGTGATTTAGAATAGTCGTTTACTTTAAATTTCTCGAATCGAAATCTTATATAAAATATGAATCCAATAGTTTTTAATATTTTTAATCTAAATAAAATTATAGAATAAAGAAATTAAATATTGACCAATTAGCATAACGACTAGATTTTAAAAAAGCGCCATTAGATAAAATCTATTAAATTTATCTTAAACTTCAATTTAAACTATCATTTGTCCGGTTTTGATGATTTTTTTAATTAATTCCGTGGTTTTGAAAATTTGAAAAAAAATTTTACATTAACGTTTTTCGGTCCTTTTTTTTCAAACCATTTTTAAGCCATAAAATATAGTTTAAATCTATTAAATTTATGTTAAAATTCACATAATTATCTTCAATTTGAGCTATTTTTCGTCGCCTTTTAATACTTTTTTCAATTTATTTCGCAGTTGGAAAAATTAAAAAAAAAATCAAGAATAAATTGATTTTTAGCTTTCATCATCAAATGACTTTAATTTCATGCCGTAAGATGGACGGCGGAGTTCCTAGGACCCACCTTTACAAGCATGAAATGTGAGTGTATTCCATACATGCTAGTAAATTAAATATATAATATATTATATTATATAATATTATAATAATGATAATGATAATAAAAATAATTAAAAAAATAATAATAATAATAATAATAATAATAATATAACATATATATTTATGTAATATAAATATAATATAAATAAAAATATTTTTTTTTTTTTTTTTTTTTAAAAAATTTTCTTTTTTTTTTATAAAGTATAAGTGCTGTAAGTCAAATTGAAGGTAATATAATCAGCTTCACCATAAAGTTTCCAGAAATGAGCTCTTTTCTGTCAGTCAAAAGTAATTCACGTTTAAAGTTACAAAACTTGAAATTTACAAAATTTTGAAAATTTTAAATGGCCGCCATTTCTAAACTAATTGACCGATTCTGCTCATCTTCGAACTCGACCTCGGTAATTACCCAAATAATATGTGTACCAAGTTTCATCAAGGTCGGTTGAAAACTTTTCGAGATATCCCGATGACAAGGCTGATTGTATTACATACATATATAAATTTTTGAACCAATGGTATTTTTGGAACCTACTCAACTAATTATAACATATGATAGCAAAGTCAGGTGAAAATTTCATCTTGAGGACAAATGCAATAGTTAGATTTCTAAAGAAATCTACCTAAAAATAAATTTTAGGACATTATTGCCTTTTAATAACGTGTTTTTTTCAATATTCAAACAAGAAATCTACCAATCCATGTCAGGCGTGGCCGAATGGTGCATTTTTTTTCAATATAAATTTTTTTTTTAATTTATTTTAATTTTATATAAACTGTTCAATATTTAGAACCCATATCCCAGTTAATTTTTTTATCTTACCTTCTTTATTACTCAATTTTTCTCCCCAATTCAACAAATTATGTGCTAATTGCCGCGCGGGAATTAAACCACTTCTGGATTGATCAGCCGCTTTAAAAGCATCGATAACTTCTTTTGGTAAGTCTTCTACTCTTGTTTGTAGATGCATTACTTCCAAAAAATCAGCAAATGACATTCTTCCATCTGTTATGTATAATTCATCGTTATCAAAAATTATCTTTTATTTTTTTTTTTTTTTGGCTTTTCATTAAGCCATACAATTTTGATTTAAAAGAGTAAAAATCATGCTCTTTGAGTCATGTTAGGCGTTTTTACTTACTTTTATCCTTCATATATTTGCTTAATTCTGCAGTAGTAGGGCTAAGACCCAAAGACCTCATGATAATTGTCAACTCTTCAAGGCGTTTTATTTGTCCATCTTGTGCAAAAAGATAAAAACACTCCCTGAATTCTGAAAGTTTAATATTTCATAAATAAACTTACTTCAATAATTGCGACTTCATTATAATAAATCTATTATTTTATGAGATAAGTTTACTAATAGCTATAATATGTAAAAAAATTATCAATACCTATATTGTATAATATTGAAATTAATAAACATTTGACAATTTTTAAGATTTCTTACAGGCAAATAAATTATTACTCAGATAAAAAAAAATTATTGTGAAAAGAAAAAAACAATTAATTCAACTTCTTAAAAATATTCGCTTGGGACTAATTTAATTTATAAGTTAAATAAAAAAATTTATAAAATAAGTAAGTTTCATTTAAAAAATAAATTATTACTGAGGAAATATTTCCAATAAATTAAGGATGCCAAAATTTAATTCCTAATATTTTTTTTTATTTTCATGATTTTTTTATTTCAGTTGACTAACAAAATTTTTTATTTTCCTCAATAAATGATTTTTTATTAAAAAATTTGCACACGTAATAGCAAAGCAATTATGAATGCAAATTTTCATACAATTTTTGTTTGTAAAAATTGTTTTCTTTTTTAATTTAAAAATTTCTACTAAATTTGTTATATATTTTTTTTTGATAATTTGTTCAATTGAAACATCTTAAAAACTTTCAGATATTTGTAAATTTTAGTATCATAAAATTTTTATACACTTGTAAATATGTATGTATATTTATTTAATTAATTAATTAATTAATTAATTTAATTAATTAATTTTCTTTATATAATTTAAAAAAAATACACTAGTTAAATAAATGTTTAATTTAAATAAGGTCTCAAATAAAACAATTTAAAATAAAGAAAATAAAAAATAAAAAAAACCAAGTAAATTTTACTGTTATCTAAAAGTGCGACAAAAAATAAACATATGTTTAATTTTATAAAAAAAATATTCTGTAATTACCATCAATATCTTCTTCGCGGAAATACCTTGCCTGCAAAAATTAATAAATAATAAATTAATAAAATATTCAGTTAACAATTATAATTATATAATGAAACATTGAACTCACCATTTTTATTGACTCTTATTTTTTGTATATTTATTAACGTACAATAACAACAACGTAATTTCATAAAATTTATATTGCAGGTTATATTTTTTTAAGTAACTGACGTTTTTTACAGTTTTTTATGGAGAGAACAGAAACTAGTGGAGACCTCACTTTAGTACATATTGTAACATCTAAGTTGAAAGTGAATAATCGATATTTTTGTTTCGATTGTCGATGATTTATGGCAAATTATGGCAACAAAAAAAAAATTTTAAAAATAATTGACATGTAAGGTAAAGTACCCAGTAGTTGAACAGATTTCAAAGTAAAACTTATTTGACCGTACTTTTAATATATAAAGATGTAATTATTAGTTCAAATTAGTAATTTTCATGAAAATATAACCAATTTTGAATTTATTGAAGCGCAAAATAACAAAGATAATTGATTATTTATATTTTGACAACGTTTTTAAAATGGACTATTAAAGGACTAGTAGTTGAACAATCAATTCTGACAAGCCGCAGTAGTTGAACACTCCAGGAGCAGTAGTTGAACTAATAAAATATATGACAATAGACACACCAAAAATTTTTAACGTTTATTGAAATATCAATAGAATTATAACATATCATTGATTAATATTAAAAATAATACTGTAAATATTTAATATGTTAATTTAAAAGTGAGAAATATTTGTATTTAATTTCTTAATTACATTTTTTATGAATGACAAAGTAAATTTTTAATTATAAATAAAAAAAAATCAATTCAGAACGTTCAATAATTTTTAACTACACTAATTTTTAGATATAAAATTTATGCAATTTGCAGTAATTAATACAAATCACAATGCTGATCACTAATCTATAAACCTACTAAAGGTTAGAGTGCTGTTAAAATTATACAGCCCCGGCTTGTTAAAGTTCTGGGTACCGTTTTCAAAAGTACCGTTTTGAAAATTTGGAGGTATAGTTGAACGCTAAAATTTAATATAAAAATTATAGTTTATGTCTTTGCAAAAAAATGTGTATTGTTTAGAAAAGACTATTTCAATGAGTGGCACAATTTTTTTTACTTAAAATGATGACACACCGTTTTTTTTACTGATGTTTCGGCTCATGGTTTCGTACCTTTTTATGAACGAAAATAGCATCTATCGGCTATTCTCGACATGTCAACTTTTAAGTTAATAAAAATATAATTGTTTTAATTTATAATTGAAAAAACTTACAGAAATCAATTACTGTATCATTGAATAATTATAACATGTGCATATTACTCATAATAAATATACGGATTTTGCATTACAACATTTCGAAAAGTGTGTTCAAGTACTGGTCCCATTTTTACAAAGTGTTCAAGTACTGGGTACTTTACCTTAGAAATTTTAAAAAGTGAAAAATTCAATTTTTAATAATAATATTTAAAATACTGAAGTTAGCAGTCAGCTGTTAATTTTGAAAATTTTTTTATTAAATCAATTACAATAAAAAAAAAAAAATTACAACTAAAAATTTTCACTTGTAATTTTTATTAATTTTTACATGTGAAACTTTTTAATTTAATTTTTTTGTAATATCTTAATTGCTATAAAATTCTAAAAAAATTTTGAATATCTGTCAACTTCACTGTCATCTAAATTAACGTTCATCTTGAACAAAACTTACAATTTATCAGTTTGTACATAAATATAGTTTAATTAATTTCTTAACCTGCAAGTTTTTGAATTTGACGACACATCGCATACTCTTCTGCGCATGTCACTTAATATAGAAATGTGTACTGTAATGTAAAGCAAAATCTTCATAAAGCTCCGTAGTTGCGTCTCAGTTTTTCCGTAACTCACTCACAAGAACAAGAAAGACAATCTGCGAAACTTCAGAGAGATTTTACTGCATACAATTTTGTTGGTGTGTGTGAATTGGGTTCATCGCATCTCCCATCGCATTCCGTCCGTCACTAACACATCAGTGTGTTATACAGCCAGACAAAGTGCGTGAATTCCAGAATGTATTCCGGTCAAAGAGCAAAAGATTAAGATCATTTAAAATCATTGAGAGTAATGTTAAATAATTAATAATTGTGATTGATTTTTACTGGAAGATATTTAGTTGGTTAATTTATATTTTAAAAAAATATTAAATAAAAAGTTTTGTTTTTTTTTTTTACAAAACAAAATAAAATAAAAAAAAACATCGACAATGACGTCAAGAAATTACTAAACAGAAACGTCAAAAACAACAAAGATTAAGAATATTTTCAAGGTAGACGTCTTTTTTTTTTTATTTTTTGTATTTTAAATATTTTTCTATTTACATATATCAATTGAATATCAAGTACGCTGTATATATTAATACTAATCTTATTATTATGATTTATTAATTTATCGTACTGATTATCTGTTGAATTATAAAAATTAATTTATCAATATAATTGCGTAATTATCATGTACGATGATATTCTAACCCTTGTTTTATCTAAATTTATTATTCAATGAAGGTTATAATGATAAAAATATTTTTTTTTCAATGTTTAATGTAATAAGCTTATTCTTTACATATTAATTATTAATTATTAATTATAAACTACTTATAAAATTGATAATTTCTATTATTAATTTTCAGATAATTAATCATCAGTAATAAAGTGACAACTGTTAATTTGTATTGAATTTTTTTTGGAAAACGATAAGCTGACAGCTCAAACAGGAGCTATAAAATTAGTAATAAATAAATTATGATTAGTCAATTAAACTGTAAACCAAAGTCGAGCTATTTTAGAAAATTTTCAATTGTTAGTTATGGCTGGAAACACCAAGAACAATGCTATTAATAACACTGCTTTTGATAGTGACAATAACAAGAGTTCAATAACTAAAACGGTTAGTATAAGTCATGAAAATTTATTTTTTTTAGACTGAAGAATTTTTTTATATCCATTTTATAGAAGAATTATATTTATTGTGATTTTTCTTTCAATATCAACAAAATTCGAATTTTTAACCCGACTTATTTTTTTTTTTATACTGAATTTAGCAGACAACAATTTTTTTAATTTTTATAACGAATTATACTGAAAAAAATTCACATCTAGAAATTAACAAAAATTTTTTTTATTTTTGTTTATTTAATTTATATGCCAAGGCAATAAGCCTAATGGCAAGTACAAAAAATGTAACATTTTTATTCAATCACGTAAGTATTATAATGTAAATTTAGAACATTGAGAGAAATAATTATATGTTCAGAGAAAACAAAAAAAAATAACGTAATACATAAAGAGATCTAGTCTAAACGATACTATGCAAAGTTAATAAAAAGTTATACAAAATTATACAGAGAAACAATAGTTTATGAAGTAATTAAATAGTAAGAGCTTGCAAACATTAAAAATTGTCAAGAGCTTGCTTCTTTGTTCATAAAAAATTCATATGTTTTATTTTTGAAGATTTAAAGTGACGATGAGTTTGTAATTTCTGCTGGTAATTCCTGCCACAGATGAATAGCTTTTTTTCTTTCACGACATTTGTTAATTTATTAAATTATTCATTTGTTATCATAAATCCACCGTAAAAACTACATAAATATGGCCAAAAATAGGGTGGACCTCACTTGTAAATAATTACCGAAAAATTTTTAAAAAGAAAATTTTTTTATTAAATTCCATCATTTTTCTGTGTATAACAATAAAAATTATTATTTTTTGTACCAATACTTAGTCATATGTCATAGTTAAGCTTATTTATTTATATGATATTAAAATAAGCCGACATTTAACAATTTTTAAAATATTTATATTATCAATTATAAAAAAAAAATTCGCACTTATAATTTTTTTTTGATTTCTTCTTATAATATTTTTTTGATGATAATTTAATTTTTATAAAAATAAATTCAGTATCATTAATTTACAAATTGAAGGATGAAAAAATAATCGAATAATTTTTATTCTTTATTTTTAATCTAATTCACACTTATATATATTAAAATTTTTCTTTCTTCACTAGAACACTAAGGAGAAAGATTTTCCAAACCTATCGAATTCTGAACGAGTTTTAACGAGCTTGGTAGCTGGTGCTGCGGCAGGTGCAATAGCAAAGACAACAATTGCACCATTGGACCGGACAAAAATAAATTTTCAAATATCTAAAATGCCATATTCTCAGCGAGCTGCAATTGATTTTTTAGTAAGAGCTTATAAAAATGAAGGCTTGTTGAGTTTGTGGCGCGGTAATAGTGCAACTATGATAAGAATTGTGCCTTATTCTGCAATACAGTTTGCTGCTCATGAACAATGGAAACGTATATTGAATGTCAATGGCAAAAATTCGTAAGTATTTTGATCTATAAATCAATACTTTAGTTTTGAATGACTTTTACGAAAATAACTTAAATTGTAAAATTTAACAATTATTTTGTTTTCTGCTTGACCAAAAAAATTTATATTGTCATTATTCAATTTTTTAAATAGTTAATGAAAATTTGTTTTAAAAAAATTATGAAATGTATTAATTAAAAAAAAAAAATGCTAATTTTTTTGAGAAGATAGATACACGTAAAAAACAAAATCACACTGCATATCCTCCCAGATTATACTCAGTGTAATCTGTGGTGAAAAAAAATTTCAGATAATACCAAATATAATCCAAATTATACTAAATTATTTTTGTATTACACTCAGTGTAATCTCCGATTTGACCAAGTAATTTTTCTGGTTATACTGCGTTAGATTACACTGGATATAATCCGAAGAAATATCCCGTATAATTTGAATTATACTCAGTAGAATCTTGGATTATATAATTTTTTCAAAAATTGTGATATTCAACTTTTTTCTTTTTTAATTTATAAATTTTTTGAAAATTTTGAAAATTTCTTAAATTTGTGATGATTAATTTTTTTTTTTTAAATGTTCATTTTTTTATGTATTTTTTCAAAATTTAATGCAATGCATGGATAGAAAATATTTAAAAATCATTAAAGTACAATTTTTCCGATAATTTGGGGTTGAAAAATTTTTGGTAAATATTATCAAGTGAGGTCATCATTTTAATTTTCATTTTTTTTTAACGAAATTTCTATTAGATTTTATTGATACATTAAAAAAAAAATTGATTACCACAATTTTCACAAATTTTAGAAATTTTCAAAAACATTTCTAAATTAAAAAAGAAAAAAGTTGAATATTACAATTTTTGAAAAAATTATATAATCCAAGATTCTACTGAGTATAATTCAAATTATACGGGATATTTCTTCGGATTATATTCAGTGTAATCTAACGCGGTATAACCAGAAAAATTACTTGGTCAAATCGGGATTACACTGAGTATAATACAAAAATAATTAAGTATAATTTGGATTATATTTGATATTATCTGAAATTTTTTTTCACCACAGATTACACTGAGTATAATCTGGGAGGATATGCAGTGTGATTTTGTTCTTTCCGTGTAGACAGATGATAATTTTATTTGATTCTGGAACCTAGTCTCCCTCAGAGTCATTAATATTGGAGATATATTGGTTTACATCCGTTTACATTTGTGTATAATATAACTCAGTGCAAAATTAATTAATTAAAGATTTACAAATAAATTTTTTTTAAAATTAAAAAAAAATACAGATCGATCATTTAATACAAAAAAAAATTTTTAAAACACAATTCACATTGCTAATAGAAAATAGTATTCTAAATAAGATCAAAGTAAAAATTACAATTATTAGTTATCATGTTGGAAAAAATCATTGAAACAAGCATTTTTGAATCAAAGTTGAAAATTATTTCTAAGTTTTTAAAAAAAATCAGTAATTTATAGCTATATCATTGACAAAATTAATATTTCTGCAATGTATTGCAGTATTAAAATAACAAAATGTTATGAAGGTTACATTATAAATTATAATAAAATATAAAAATAATTTCAGATCGTCAGTTTATAGATTACTAGCTGGTTCATTGGCTGGTGTAACATCGCAAAGTTTAACTTATCCATTGGATTTAGCACGCGCAAGAATGGCAGTGACTCAAAAAGCTGAATACAAAACATTGCGCCAAGTTTTTGTACAAATTTATAAAAACGAAGGATTTTTGGCATTTTATAGAGGATTTACTGCGACAATATTAGGTGTGATTCCATATGCAGGCTGTAGTTTTTATACTTATGATACTCTCAAAATGTTTATCGCAGGTAAATTAAAAGTCAAATTATTATACTCACTATTTCTTGGCCTTTTTTTTTTTTAAATTGAATTATTAACATAAAAATTTTTAAAGTTTTTTTTAGATCTATAATTTTTTCAATAAAAATTTTTAGTATTAAAGTTAAGCAAAAAAAAAATTTGTTATAATATTGGCAAAATTCATCAGTCAACTTTTATTTTTATCAATTTTTTTTTTTTTTTATAATTTACAAATAAAATATTAAAATCACGTTTTTAACTAATCAATTAATTAAGAATAAACGAAAAAGAAAAAGAAAAGCTTTAAAATTTCTTAAAAACATTTGCGCTATTAATACTAATATTAATGAAGGAGAGAAATGACGGACATGTAAAAGTGTTAAATGATCCGTCCGCCTGTTGATAAACAGTTGATAAAATTCAAATGAATCCGGGATTCGCAACTTTGGCCACATTGAGTTGTGGAGCAATAGCTGGTATTGTTGGACAAACGGCCAGCTATCCATTGGACATTGTGAGAAGACGGATGCAGACATCGGCCATCAAAGGAGCTTTTTATCATACCACCATTTCGACTACTGTCAAAATTTATAGGTAAGAATTTAATTAAAGCACTGTCTATTTTTTTCATCACTTATTACATTATATTGGGAACATTTAATCCAGAATAAATTGTTAAAAGGGATAGTCACTGACGACCGTAAAAATAGGTAATTTTCAGGAATTATTTTAACTGGAAAAATAAAGAAATTTGAAAATCAGGTTTTTTTGGTCTACTGAATGTATACAAGATAAAAATCCGAAATTTTCAATAACAAGTATCAAATCATTACAAAGTTATTAACATTCTGGTCCAGATCTAAAAATAGATTATATTCAAACAGTCTTGAAAAATCTTAAAAATCAAAATCGGCTACGTGCAACATTAGCCTCTATAAAGGCGAACAAAAGTTTGAAAAAAAAATTTCAAAGTCGATTAATAGTTGATTGAGTTATCAATGCGACCAGTTTGAAAAAAGTCATTTAAACGAGTTGCAGTCAACCACTCAAATCGACAACATTTCGAATTATCAAAACTCTAAAAAATTTTTAATTCCGCTACATTCAAAATTTATAAAATACATTAGCTTAAATAGAATAAGGTAAAGTACCCAGTACTTGAACACTTGTAAAAATGGGACCAGTACTTGAACACACTTTTCGAAATGTTGTAATGCAAAATCCGTATATTTATTATGAGTAATATGCACATGTTATAATTATTCTATGATACAGTAATTGATTTCTGTAAGTTTTTTCAATTATAAATTAAAACAATTATATTTTTATTAACTTAAAAGTTGACATGTCGAGAATAGCCGATAGATGCTATTTTCTTTCATAAAAAGGTACGAAACCATAAGCCGAAAAATCAGTAAAAAAAACGGTGTGTCATCATTTTAAGTAAAAAAAATTGTGCCACTCATTGAAATAGTCTTTTCTAAACAATACATATTTTTTTGCAAAGACATAAACTAGAATTTTTATATTAAATTTTAGCGTTCAACTATACCTCCAAATTTTGAAAACGGTACCCAGAACTTTAACAAGCCGGGGCTGTATAATTTTAACAGCACTCTAACCTTTAGTAGGTTTATAAACTAGTGATCAGCATCGTTATTTGTATTAATTACGGCAAATTACATAAATTTTTCAGCTAAAAATTAGTGTAGTTAAAAATTATTGAACGTTCTGAATTGATTTTTTTTTATTTATAATTAAAAATTTACTTTGTCATTCATAAAAAATGTAATTAAGAAATTAAATACAAATATTTCTCACTTTTAAATTAACATATTATATATTTACAGTATTATTTTTAATATTAATCAATGATATGTTATAATTCTATTGATATTTCAATAAACGTTAAAAATTTTTGGTGTGTCTATTGTCATATATTTTATTAGTTCAACTACTGCTCCTGGAGTGTACAACTACTGCGGCTTGTCAGAATTGATTGTTCAACTACTAGTCCTTTCATAGTCCATTTTAAAAACGTTGTCAAAATATAAATAATCAATTATCTTTGTTATTTTGCGCTTCAATAAATTCAAAATTGGTTATATTTTCATGAAAATTACTAATTTGAACTAATAATTAATAATAATTACATCCTTATATATTAAAAATAGGGTCAAATAAGTTTTACTTTGAAATCTGTTCAACTACTGGGTACTTTACCTTATCAGCCGAAAAACAATTTTGTAAATTATAAAACACCGAGCTCTTGAATATACACGGAAAAAACAAAATTACACTGCATATCCTCCCATATTATACTCAGTGTAATCTCCGATTTGACCAAGTAATTTTTCTGGTTATACCGCGTTAGATTACACTGGATATAATCCGAAAAAATATCCCGTATAATTTGAATTATATTCAGTAGAATCTTGGATTATATAATTTTTTCAAAAATTGTGATATTCAACTTTTTTTTTTCAATTTATAAATTTTTTTGAAAATTTCTAAAATTTGTGAACTGTTAATAAATGATTCTTTAACATCATAGGATTTAATAAATATTTATTAACAGTTAATAAGTAATTTATTAATTGTTAATAAATCGTGTTACTAATGCCAAAAGGGCGCATTTCAACATCTGCAGAGCCAGAAGCGCGTTTAAAAAAAATTTTTTCCACTCCAACTAACTTATAAATATTGATAACATTTAGATCTGTAAGAAAAATGAATAAATAGTATATTACACACCTAGAGAAGTAAAGTAAGAAATGTCTCAGATTACATGTGATCTGAGATATTTCTTACATTACTTCTCTAGGTGTGTAAAATACTATAAAAGTCGATATGTTACGAAATATATCTTTTAATTTCTTTTAACAGAGAGGAAGGATTAATGGCATTTTACAAAGGCTTAACAATGAATTGGGTGAAAGGGCCTGTTGCAGTTAGCATTAGTTTTGCAACTCACGATATAATACGTGATTATTTGAGAAAATATATTAGTAAATAAAATTTTATTGAATGTTAATTTTTGGAGTTAATAGATTATGTGTCAATTTTATACATATACAAAAGCTGCAATTGAGTGTTTAAGATGAATTAATTATTCGTTATTATTGTTTTTAGATAGTAAAAATTATTTTTTTAAGATGTACATATGATACAAAAAAATTATTTTACGTTAGCACAAAAATATTTTATGTATATAATATTATATATAAATTGAAATAAAAAAATCGAAATATTTTCTATAAAAAAAATTACTTTATTAATTAATGATTAATAATTCACTTAGTTACTTGTGCGGCAACCATTATTTTGGTTTTGTCTCTTGATCATTGACATAACGAATATAAATTTCTTTTTCATCATGTACCACAGGAGTTATTTCAGCTGGATCCAAAAATGATACACCAATAGCCAATACAGAGCCATCATGACTGAATGATAATGCGGCGACACCCGCATTATATTTGTGGAATTGACATAAACGCTTTTTATTGAATCCGTCCCAAATGTTGACGTATCCATCGGAACCGCCAGTGGCAAATGTGTTGTATGTTGTATGAAAACTTATGGCATTTACTGGATAAATGTTTTCAACACCGTTTTCTTTTATTCTGTGGCATTTGAATGCGTATTTTTTCTTTTGTGCTTCTGGCGTTGTATCCAAATATTCGACGGCTACTCTACCTTCAATACTACTTAAAACGTAGCCCTAAAAAAAAAAAAAAAATTCATTACATATCAAAAATATTCTATAAAATTTTCCATAAAATTTATAAAGTTACTCGTGTAAAAAAAAATCGTCTTAAAATTGTCGTTTATTTAAGATCTTGAACGTGACACAAACCAAGACTATTTTAAGATTTTTTTAAGACGATTTTTAAATTATTTTAAGACTCCATAATAATTTTTCGGAGCTGTCGCTATCGTCTTATTTTCATAATAAATTTCAAAAATCTGCTCTCAGAATTTTTTTTTTGGCGTCTTAAAAAAATCTTAAAATAGTCTTGGTTTGTGTCACGTTCAAGATCTTAAATAAACGACAATTTTAAGACGATTTTTTTTTACACGAGTAACTTTATAAATTTTATGGAAAATTTTATAGAATATTTTTGATATGTAATGAATTTTTTTTTTTTTTTTAGGGCTACGTTTTAAGTAGTATTGAAGGTAGAGTAGCCGTCGAATATTTGGATACAACGCCAGAAGCACAAAAGAAAAAATACGCATTCAAATGCCACAGAATAAAAGAAAACGGTGTTGAAAACATTTATCCAGTAAATGCCATAAGTTTTCATACAACATACAACACATTTGCCACTGGCGGTTCCGATGGATACGTCAACATTTGGGACGGATTCAATAAAAAGCGTTTATGTCAATTCCACAAATATAATGCGGGTGTCGCCGCATTATCATTCAGTCATGATGGCTCTGTATTGGCTATTGGTGTATCATTTTTGGATCCAGCTGAAATAACTCCTGTGGTACATGATGAAAAAGAAATTTATATTCGTTATGTCAATGATCAAGAGACAAAACCAAAATAATGGTTGCCGCACAAGTAACTAAGTGAATTATTAATCATTAATTAATAAAGTAATTTTTTTTATAGAAAATATTTCGATTTTTTTATTTCAATTTATATATAATATTATATACATAAAATATTTTTGTGCTAACGTAAAATAATTTTTTTGTATCATATGTACATCTTAAAAAAATAATTTTTACTATCTAAAAACAATAATAACGAATAATTAATTCATCTTAAACACTCAATTGCAGCTTTTGTATATGTATAAAATTGACACATAATCTATTAACTCCAAAAATTAACATTCAATAAAATTTTATTTACTAATATATTTTCTCAAATAATCACGTATTATATCGTGAGTTGCAAAACTAATGCTAACTGCAACAGGCCCTTTCACCCAATTCATTGTTAAGCCTTTGTAAAATGCCATTAATCCTTCCTCTCTGTTAAAAGAAATTAAAAGATATATTTCGTAACATATCGACTTTTATAGTATTTTACACACCTAGAGAAGTAATGTAAGAAATATCTCAGATCACATGTAATCTGAGACATTTCTTACTTTACTTCTCTAGGTGTGTAATATACTATTTATTCATTTTTCTTACAGATCTAAATGTTATCAATATTTATAAGTTAGTTGGAGTGGAAAAAATTTTTTTTAAACGCGCTTCTGGCTCTGCAGATGTTGAAATGCGCCCTTTTGGCATTAGTAACACGATTTATTAACAATTAATAAATTACTTATTAACTGTTAATAAATATTTATTAAATCCTATGATGTTAAAGAATCATTTATTAACAGTTCACAAATTTTAGAAATTTTCAATTTTCAAATTACAGGATTTTGAAATTTTCAAAATGTTAAAAATAAACTTTTTTACAGTTTATTTATCGAATCACTTTTGGATGGGACATTGTATTAAATTTCTGTAAAATGTACCTGAAAGTTCTTTAAATAAGCTTTAATTTTCATATTTTGTTGCATATTTCAAATAAAAATTACAATCAGATCTGCTATCTTTTTATGAAATTTGCTGTTGCATTGTTTTTTTTTTCTCGAAATTACTGAAATTTTAAAACTTTCAATTGATTAAATGCCTTTAAATTTACTATTTTTATTGAAATATGAAATCTACTTCAATTTCGGCTGCTGAATGGCCTTTCTTTTTTTTTGAAATCATTTTTTGACAAAATATTTCAAGTTAAAATATTTGAAAAAAAATTTTGCTTTAATTGCTGCAGTTAAATATGAAAATTATAAACCTGAATTTCAGAAGATTAATTAAAATGTTTTTTAGTAAAATAAAAAAATTTTTTTTTTTTTTTTTAATCAAGAAAAATGATAAAACCTACCTGTTCATTGGGAAATCCTTTAATACACCGTGTTTGATATTTCAAGCTACTCTCACGTCTTTGGAACATTCCAGCCATATTTCTTAAATCCCAAATGCATACTTTTCTTTTAGCAGTGCCCACGACAAATTTATCACCACAAACTGACAGTGCTAATACGGTATCAGGTTGCAAATAAGTACCAACACAAGTAGGTGTTCTCGGGTCCCATAACTTAACCGCAGCATCCCATCCTCCCGTCAAAATAGCGTTTACCGATGAGCAGTATTCTATTTTTCTGATGGCTTTTTCATGTGAACCCATTATCGTTTCTGCGTTCGCGTTTATATCGTACATTTTTAGTGTACAGCCCAATCCTCCACTGTAGGCGTGTACTGCATCCTGAAAATTAAATATATGATTATTATTAATGTTATTGAATGATTTATTTGTAAGATCATTTTTTTTAATATTTGTTCAAAATTTATTCAATTTATAAATTTATAAATTTATTCAAAATTTATAAAAAAATAAAAAAGTAAATGCAATTTACGTTTATGTAATTTAAATTAATTAACACTAGTTGATCTCGATAAGCTCATCAGTATTGGAATAATATTTGAATTTACCAAGATCTGATAAAATTTAGAATTTTTTCTAGCAAATTATTTAAAAAAAATTTTTTTTTAATTTTCACAATTAAAAATTAAAAAAAAACTTACGACATTAAAAAAAATATTTTTATGTCACTAATTTATTCATTAACTAGAACTAGCAACCTTGCAGTCACTATGTTACTGCCAGTGATTTTTGAACTATAAATAAATAAAATTTTGTTTTATTAAATAATGACTTTTGTTAAATTGCACTGTACTTTTTTAACTATTGACATTTTCAAAGAAATAAGCTCATCCCAACGTTACACTTATCAAGAGCTTTCATTTGAGTACCCACATGTATTTTTTATATATTTTTCATATATACATATATATAT
>JZSA01002578.1:0-24567 GCA_000956155.1 Cotesia vestalis | reverse complement strand
ATTTTTTTTTTTTTTTTTTTTTAATAATTTGAACAAGTAAAAAAATAGTGAATTTTATTTTTAATGCTTGTGTGAGTGTTTTAATATTTGATTAAGTATTTTTAAAGTATAATAAACTCCAACTTTATAAAAATATATCTTATTTAGAGGAACTGCTCCGCAAGCCATTACAAAATTGAGCTTTTTACTAATTTTTTTTTTTGTAACAAAAAATTGCATGCTTGTTTTAGCAAAGAATTAATTTAGTTTTCAAATTTAATTTTCCCCACTACGTAGATATTTACATCGTCAAGTTTAAATTTTTGTGGAAGGGGAAATTTTTCAGTGAAAGAAAAACTAAATCTTTTTTCTGAGACTACTATATAAATTTTCGGCAAAATTTTTAGATGCCATAGGCTATAGATGGTAGAAGTGAGTACCTCTATCCTTCATGTCAGATACTAACCTTAACCTAAATTATAGGATTCTGGAGGATTTAAAGCTGTTAAATTTCACCTCGAGTAAGTGCGATGAATGCACAGTTCACCACCGCAGTTATGCATTTCTGCCAGCTTTGAAATTTATATATAGATATGTAAATGTAAACAATATCGATTTTGTTTAGGTATGAATAGTAATAAACTGTTCTGTATTTTTGTATATTAAGTGTATGGTCTCCATACTCATACTCACTTCGTACAAGTGTATATATAGATTAGGGCGTTTCAAAAAAAAAAAATTTTTTTTCTTTTCTTGGAACCAGGCTCAAAAGTTTCGTTTAGATGCCAAAATAGGTATGTGAAAATATGAGCCCTTAATATTAATATTAAGGTTGTCCGCCGCGCACTTTTCGATTTCCCATAAGAATAACACAGGAAAAAAGTTTTTTTTTTGTTCTGATTTTTGTAACTAATGAACCATCGATTGCTTTGGAATTTTGATGGAATAATTTTGTAGAGAATTGAACGCTCTACAAAAAAGCTCTGTTCATGTATTACTGTTGCAATCTACTTTCAATAATTATTTTTAGATACAAACGAACCTGACGCTAATGTGGCTCTAACGAGTCAAAAATCTTCATTATTTCAATCTAACTCCAAGACCTTAGAAATATATTATAGATATACTAGCATTGTTTAGCTTCAGTGCAAATTGCAGAATCCAATTCAAGTGACAGAAATTTGACATTTACCCTGATAGCCAGCGCTTTCTTAGTAAGTAGTTGACTTTTAGCAGTTACGGTTAACTTGACATCAAGTTAGCGGTAATTTTTTACTCGACAGAAATTGTAAGCAAATTGACGGAAATCTACGGCCGAAACTTGAATACAAGTTAACAATCAAACTTGTAGTTAAATTTCCTTTCAACTTTACTACAATTTGACAGAAATACTTGTACAGCAAGTTTTTTGACATCTATTTGCAGAGTAAGTTATAGGTAACTAATAGGTAATTGCTTGCTTTGCCAACTCTTTCCGTCAAGTTTGCTTCAAATTGCGGACGTAGACTGACAGTAAGTTATAGGTAAGGTGGCTGTCAGGGTAGCGTCATCTGATGTATATGATCTTATGTAATACTTCTAGAGAATTTGATTATCTTCATATGAACAGTAGTTTCGTAGCTACCCTGACATAATTTTGATAATAAACGTTGATTAATTGATTGGTTTGTTGATTACTCAACATTCATGTTTGTTTGATTATAATAATAAAATTTTCAGAGTTAAAAATATTCGCTTTCTTTTTAAAACTGTCTAATATAAATGTAATATTTTTGCAGTTGAGGACGTCTGCTTCCCAAAAAGTGGTAGAGCTTAAAAAAACAGGAGAAGAAGCATCTGATCAATCGGGAGAGTCGTCGTCAGAGGAATATAGTCTTCCTACTGCTTTTAAAAAACGAGCAATACACATGATTTCCTAATCTGATTCTGAGATTGCAAAAAGAAAAATTGCAAAAACTCAAAAAGGGGTGCTAAATACGAATAGCCGTCGCAGATGATAAACAATCGAGCGAGGAAGACATTAGTATTTCGCCAAGCTTCCGCTTGCAGTTCTGAAAGACCGGATAAAAACTGCGACTACATCGATAGAAGGTGTTAACAAGAAATACAGTAACATTTATTGCCTTCACACCGCTCCTCCTAGTAGTAACAGAAAGATTGTAAGAGTGCGAATAAATAATACAAATTATTTCAAGTGTGGGGAATGTTCTCACAAAACAAAATCGCGTCGAACGACCAAGAAACACTTGTTGGTGCACCATTACAACATCTATTACATATGTCCAATTTGCCTGAAAAGATATAATAGTTCTGCTAATATGGCCTTACAAAGGCACATATCTACTTGCCTACAACTAGCACAACAAATGGTGAATGAACAGGAGAACGCGATGCAAAACAAAAAAAAAAAAACAGAAAAATAAAAAAAGAAAAATTAAATAATAACAGAATGTAGATTAATTAATCCTGTTATTGTGTATTTCAATTTTTTTGAAAGTCTTAGTAAATAAATTTTACGAATTTCATTAAAAGTAAAATATTTTGCAACCACGCACACCAAGTACGTTCCAAAATTTTTTTTTTAATTTTTAAATTTACAACAAAATTTTTTTTAATTTTCGAAAATCGTATACAATCATATCGGTTACTTGGATTTTTTTATTTTTTTATTTTATATCTTTTTGTGAAGAAAAAAAAAATTTTTGTTCTCTTAATAGTCTTATGAACGTGGACTTGGCGCGATTTTTTTTACAGTGAAACTGTTTTTGTTCAGATTTTTTGTAATTATAATAAAAATTTACAACTGAAACAAAATTGAATATCGAGTTGGCTGAATTTTTTATAGCAAACTATCCCCTTGAAACTACAGTTTATTATGTAAAAATAATTCTAACGCACCCCGGCGTGTGTAAATGAAGGCTCCGCTGTCCATCTTACAGCAACAGATAAATATTTCAAATATTATAAATAAAGTCACTAGTAGCAAGTGTAGTTATTTACGGACTGGAAGTCAAAAAAGCCACACGTTTTCAAAAAACATGTTTTTCTTACGGGATTTTTGCTTTCTGCATTTTGCTACTTGCTACTTGCTAATTGCTACTCGCTACTTTCTACTTGCTATTCAACCCAAAATCTGCGATGTCCATCTTACGGCAACAAATACATTTGTTAAATATTATAAATAAAGTAGCTAATAGTATTTGTAGTTATTGTCTGACTGCAAGTAAAAAAAGCCAAACATTTTTAAAAAGATTTTTTTGCTACGTGATTTTTAACTTTTGCTACTTGCTAGTTCCTACTTGCTACATGTCACTTGCTACTTGCTACTTGCTACTTGCTATCCAACCTAAAATCTGCGCTGTCCATCTTACGGCACCAAATAAATTTTTTAAATATCAAAAATCAAGTAGCTAGTAGCAAGTGTAGTTATTCACTGACCGCAAGTAAAAAAACCCAAACGTTTTGAAAAGACATGTTCTTGCTACGTGATTTTTGCTTTCTGCATTTTGCTCTTTGCTACTTGCTACTTGCTACTTAACCCGAAATCTAAGCTGTCCATCTTACGGCAGCCGTAATTCCATCAACTGGAGCCGTATAATTTTAACTGCAATCTAATCTCTAATTGGTTTATATACTAGTGATCAGCATAGTGATTTGTATTAATTACTGCAAATTAAATAAGTTTTATAGCTAAAAATTAGTGTAGTTAAAAATTATGGAACGTTTTGAATTGAGTTTTTTTTATTTATAATTGGAAATTTACTTTGTCATTCATAAAAAATGTAATTAAAAAATTAAATGCAAGTATTTATCATTTTTAAATGAACATATTAAATATTCATAGTTGTCAACTTCATAGTGTTATCAAAATTTATAGTTCTAATTCCCTGATTAAAAAAATGAATTGAAAAGTATTCAATGACATTAAAGTTAGCAATCATTAGAAAATTTTAAACTTTTATTTAACAAAAAAATTAGTTCCAAAAAATGATTTTTAAAAAATTGGATTTTCTCCAAAAAAATTTTTAATATCTGTCAACTTCATAGTGTTATCAAAATTTATAGTTCTAATTCCCTGATTAAAAAAATGAATTGAAAAGTATTCAATGACATTAAAGTTAGCAATCATTAGAAAATTTTAAACTTTTATTTAACAAAAAAATTAGTTCCAAACAATTTTTAAAAATTTTTAAGTGTCAATTTTTTTTTGCCATAATTTATTGGTTAAAAAAAATTATAAAAATCATTAAATATCTGCTAAATTTATGACATTAAAGCTAGCTGTCACTTGACAATTTATTAATTTTTTTTAACAAATAAATTTGCTCCAAAAAATTATTTTTAAAAAATTGCATTTTTAGTTTTTTGAAATTTCTAAGTATCAAATTTTTTTTGCCATAATTTATTTGTCACAAAACTTCTTAAAATTATCATCTGTCTGCTAATTTAATTTTCATGCTAAATTTATTTTCACAAGTATTCAAAAGAATTGAACCCATGCAACTGTATATCTATATTTTATGTATATATAGATATAAGTTTGCATGGAGTTAATTCTTTTCAATTCATTTGAATACTTTTAAATTAATTTGAATACTTATCAATTTATTTTTTTAACCACGAAATTTAATAAATTAAACAAAAGAAAAACATAAAAAATTTCGGCTAACTTTATTATTATCATTTTTGGTAAATTTCGCTTATACAAAATAAAAAAGGATATAAGTCTAAGTAATTTACGTCCGCCATTTTTGTTGCAAACAAGCTCAAGGCGGACACTCAACACTGCGATTGGCTTTGTGAATTGATCGTCCAATAGCGTGTGGATGTGAACTTTGCTAAAATCCGCAATGAAAATCATCCTTAAACTACAGCCAGAATAATTTAGCTATAGTGCACTCAACGACTTCCGTAAAGAAAAAGAACCAACAACGTATTTGTCGCTGTTTATCACTTTCAGCCCAGACTCAGATTCAGACATTAACCACTAAAGAAAGAGAGACATTGTCACGTTACTCCAACCAACTTTTGTGTGCTGTTAAATCTAGTTATAAAAATTATAGATACTGATTGACTAATTAAAAAGTACATAATTACCTACTTGAGTGATTTACTTTGAATTTGTTGTAAAATGAATGGAACAATTACAATGGTAAGTGGATTGAAAAAGTTACATTATTCTGCCGCCATTTATGTATGTATAAGTTTATACTTTGGTGTGTGTTTGTGTAAATTTCGTATAATTATTGATTTTATTAGTACCATTGATATTGATGAGCTAAAATTAAAACAGAAAAAAATTTAATTAATTAATTATTCAATAAAAATATAATTGTATTTTTTTTAAGAATAAATTATTAAAAAAATTAAATTTTTTTTAGGCTTCATCAAACCAAAACATTTCGGAACCACCAATGAAGAAAGCTCGTATAGAAGGTATTTTGCTATCATAATAATTAACTACTGATCTAAGATATTAAGCTAAATAAATAGAGTGATTGTATATTACGCATTGCAGTGCGTAATAAAAAACTTTTTTTTTATATTTACAAATGTAAACCATAATTTAATTAGGGAGCAAACGAGGAATTTGTTTTAAAAAGTGAAAAAAAAAATTATACATAAAAAATATGTATAAGTTAGTGAAAAATCTAATTATATTAGGTTATAATTTATTTGGTTATAAAAGGTATACAAAAACAAAAAAAAAAGGATTTAAGATGGCCGTTAATAAAACTAATGTATGGTTATCCTTCTGTTCTGAGATGTTACAGCAGGGAGACAGTACAGAATCTGTGGCCTTCATCTGAGCTGTGATCATGAGCGTGCGCCAAACGAATGAAACAGAAACGCTACAATTCGAACTGAAATGAATATGAGTTTATTACAAACTCCTACTGACACAGCAGTCTTTATGTCGAGTACCAAAAATTCGCTCGATTTATTTATTTTAGATAGGTCAGCATTTAGGGTAGTCTAAATTCTACAGATAAACTTCTGATTATAAATTTCTTCTCAGCATAAATTTCGTAATTTTTTATTACAGATTTTTTACACGGAAAAAAGTAAACTAAAAAGTAATAGTCGATTTATAATAAGTAATGATCAACTGCTAAAAATTACCATTTCAAACAGTAAAATCGTGATTTTAACAATCACTATGTAATATTTATCATTTAAATGCTACAATTTATTCTTTACATAGAAGAAAATACTATTTCAAACAGTAATATTCTGACTTATATATTTTGACTTTGATATTTATCATTTGGTATCTAAAAATGATCGCATGATATGTAAAAAGTATAAATACTGTTATTAAATTTTTAATCCAAGCAACATTAATATTTACAAAGTAAAATTATAAATTTTAAACGCAACGCTAAAAATGAAACAATAATTATCAACTTGCTTGGACTGGTAAAATATATATCGCGTTATTAATGCCAAAAGGGCGCATCTGAACATCTAATAAAAAAGTAATAAAAAAAAAATTCAGATCTGCAAGAAAAGTGAATAAAAAAATTTTTTTTGTATACGCCCTTTTGGCTCTAAGACAAAAAAATTCTAAAGCCAAAAGGGCGTATCATTTTTTTTAATCATAATTAATTATTAGCTTTACAAAAAAAAGTAAATTTATAACACTGGTAAAAATAATGACTCTTCTACTCATTTTATTTGAAGAGAATATGTATTTGATTAAAGAAGAAACTAAAATATCAATTTAGCTAGGCACTACTCCGATGCCGTCTTCATTATTATTATCTTTTGCTTCTGAAAATAAAAAATAATAAATATATATTGCTTGTAAATCTAAACCCAGAAAAAATACTTTGATCTGATATGATTTTATAATTCGTACAATTAAACATAATTCATTACACTTATCAGTGGAAACATGATTATTGGGTCAATAGAAATTAACATTTTGTAATTGAGTCATATATATTTTTCTTCAAATAGAATGTTACTGTTATTTTTTTTTTTTTTTTAAATTCTAATCCATATTCTTTTTAAATAGAAAGGATCGAAAAGTCATTTTTACCGGTATTATAACTTTTTTTTTTTAAGTTAAATAATTAATTATGATTAAAAAAAAATGATACGCTCTTTTGGCTTAAAAATTTTTTTGTCTTAAAACCAAAAGGGCGTATACAAAAAAAAATTTTTTTATTCACTTTTCATACAGATCTGAATGTTATCAACATTTTTAGGTTCTGCAATATTAAAATTTTTACCACCCTGATGTCCGCTTTACTGTTTGAAACTATAAAAATTAACTGGAATCCAAGTGAATTTAACAGTTTACTTTATTCCGTGATATTAAAATTTCATTTTTTTTTTATTTATTTATAAAATTAGAAATTTATAATCAGTAGTATCTTTTGCGAAAAAATAAAATAATTTATTGTATAAAATGTTTAATTTTAAAATAAAAAAAAAATCAGGTAAGTTTTGATAAAAGAAATTGCATAATCTGAAGTACAGAAATAAAAATAAGGGATTAGCTTCGTTGATTAGGGTTTAATAAAGGCAAAAAATAATAATTTGGCGCAGAAAGTGCACTGAGCGTATCCTCCTTTGCTTTGTGCTTACAGATTTCTGCGTTGCAACAAGTCTTGGATTATTTGTGTACATCAAATCATTGCTCAACCCCCAATGAACGGTTAGGCGTTGAAAATAAAAGACTTCAACTTAAAGACTTTAATTATATCCATTTAAAATAATTAGAGGCTAATTGAACAGATATCAATCAAAAATACGTTTTGAGCGTGTGTCTGATTTCTGTTCCAGAGACTAATCATCGTGAATTAATCGTGAAAATTGCATTGTTACCAATCAAGCTTTGTGTGATGTCAATAATGAAAATTTTATCAAGAATAATTAAATTAACAATTAAATAATTAAATTACGGCTTATTATCATCGACTATCATTAAATTTAATTCTATTCATTTGAATAAATTTTCATTCAAAAAGACTTATAGAAACATAAAAAATTATTTTAAAGAAATAATATTTTTATTATTCATAATTCATAATTATCTTTTGATTATTTTAATATCTTTAAACTTTCAGTACTGAGGAGTGATCCTGTCTATTGGGAGCTGCTGCATGGCGACGTTACTTAATTACACGTCCTTTTTTTTTTTTTATTTCAATTTATTTTTTTGATTTCAAAGTAAAGACAATTTTTCATTTTAAATCAAAGAAAAATTTTTTTTAATTCGAGATAAATCAATACTCAATAATTTTTTGTTTTATAGTTTAATTTTGTTCAATTGAAATTTATAAAAGTTAATTTAGAGTTTCTTTTTAAATAATTATTTCATTCATTTTTAAATTACTATCAAACTATTTTAGATAATCTTTACCATTGTTACAAACAGAAAAATTTCCTATTTTTAAATATTTTAAATTATCTAAATAATATTTTTTTAAGTTATGGTAAAGGTCTAAAATACCTAGATAAGATATATTACAATCAGTGCCATCTAATTTGATATTTTTTCGTAGGGAATCCATCGGACTTCTTGCCAGGACCGATTTATGACCTTAATCAAACGGGGCAGGTGGTTGGTGGTGAGTAATATTTTTAAATCTACAAATATTTAATTTAAAAATTATTTTGACATTTTTCAAAAGTTAATTTCATTTTTTATAATTAGAAACTAGCAACCTTACAGTCACTATGTGACTGCCGTGGTTTGTGAACTCTAAATAAATAAAATTTTGTTTTATTAAATAATGACTTTTGTTCAATTGCACTGTATTTTTTTAACTATTGAAGTTTATTAAGATACAAGCTCATCCCGATGTTACACTCATCAAGAGCTTTCATTTGAGTACCCACATGCATTTTGATATATTTTTCATATATTTATATATATATATAAATATATAAAATATATGAAAAATTGATGTGGGTACTCAAATGAAAGGTCTTGATGAGAATAACATCGGGATGAGCTTATATCTTTAAAAATGTCAATAGTTCATCAGATACAAGGTCATTTCTTAATTATGTGTCTAGAGATAGAGTATTTTTGAATGCAATTTAAATACTTATCATCATAAATTGACTATTGGTGAGAATGATTTGAAACCTTGAAAAAGCACAACTCTAAATCAAGACTTTTCCAATTTTACCAAATTTAACCATAAAAACCTACTTTATCATATAAATAAACTGGATACAACATTTTGTTTATTCTCTCAATAATATATATTGAATGAAATTAACTATGCAAATTTTTACGCTTTTACGTGATGACAATAAAAAAAAAAAAGTGAATTTTATTGTTGAGACGCTTCAATTCAAGCAATGTTGGTAGCTGTTTCCAAAAAATCTATGAGCTTTTAGCTGATAAGATCTGATTAAATATATAAATATTAAAAATTTTTTTTTTATTTTTTATACATGAAAACTAAATAGCTTAAAATTCTCAGGTCCTGGAGCAAAATATCTTTCTCTTCCGGGAATTCTTGGCGCTGGTTTACCAAAAATATCTTCGGAACAACAGGATGCCATCAATAGAGCCAAAAAATATGCTATGGAACAAAGCATTAAGATGGTCCTAATGAAACAGACTTTAGCACATCAACAACAGGTATTCCATAAAATTAATATGAAACTTTTATACAAAATATCTTTTTGAATTTTTATTCGATTTATTGTCAACTTTGGGAAACTAAGTACTTTACCTTAAACATAATTTATTCTATTTAGTTACCATTGATCACATAGAGCTTACTTGATCAAAAAAAAAATTATAAAAAAATAGTGTAATAGTCAAATAATAATTTTTTGGATATGTAATCAATTTATTATATTGAAATTTTACAAATCGATCTAAATTTTATGAAATTAAGTCAACGTTATCCAAGACTAGACTTGTTAATTTTTTCATATATATTTTTAACTGAAATTGTAATTAATATAACTCCAATAAAAATTCAAAGAGATGTTGTTTAATGTCTGAGGAGATTATAAATAAGTAATTTATCATTTCATATATTTAAATACTTGTGATAAAAATAGTTATTTTTTAAATCTAATAAAAGAAGGCGATGATTTTAAGAAAATGTGTTTATAAAATCAGCCTGAAGATGTTTTCACTAAAAATTAGATTTCTTTAGATCTTCAAAAATTAAAAATAGATGTGAAATACCAGTAAGATTCTGGGTTGATCTAATAATAGAATTTAGTTCAACCTAATGAATAATTCAATTTTTTTAATAGATTAAAATAATTTGCAATTTTCAAAATACAATTTAATCCAAAGTATAGCTTATCTAATTGTGAAAAAAATTATGGTAATTATTTACAAGTGGAGTCAACCCATACTGGGTCATGTTAATATTTTTTTAATCAACTTGATCAATTTTTTTTTATGTACTTTAAAAAAAAAAAAAAATATCAAAAACATTAAAAAAAGATAAAATAGAAATTTTATCCAAAAAAAAATGAAAGTCAATTTTTTTCCAACTTTTAAAAGCAAAAAAGCTATCGAAATTTGAATTTTTTCCTTTCACGATATTTTTTATAGCAGAATCAAAAAGAAATTGCTTTAAATCATTCATTTAAAGCAGAATTCAAAAAAAAATTTTTAAATGTTCATTTTTTACCTTGCAATGGCCCAAAATGGGGTTGACTCCACTTGTAAATAATAACCAAAATTAAGTTTGATAAAAAGTAAAAAAAAGCTATATTGAAAAAATATAAAATGAGCACACAGAACTCGATATATGATGTGATAAATTGCAATAAATTTTGTGTTATATGAATAGTCCCGTCACATTCTCATTAAAGTATTATAATTATTGAAAAAAAAAAAAAAAATTTTTTTTACTGCTAATTAGAAGATGCTCGGCTGACAAAATTATAAAATTAAAAAATAAATCTGATTGGTTGATTTTTTCTTCCTACAGAAGAATAAGTTGGTCCTGCGGCAACAAGTTTTATTACTAATGTGCAGGTTAGTGTAAAAGACATGTATATAATATAAATGCGAAGAAAAAATAATTTATAATTTTTGTCTGTATTCAAATTAACACAATATGATTTAAAAAAATAATTGTTCACCGGCGGGAGCTGAGCTGTATCGAGATTTAATTTTATTATTGACAAATAGTACTTTAAGGGAAAATACATGAGATGTGAACGAGACAAACCTAAAAAAAAAAAAAAAAAAAAAAAAAATACCAATTGACGTAATTTGAAGGATCAAAATAAAAATGTAATTTACTGTTTATAAATTTCAATCTTTACACAATATACAAATGCGTTAATTGCACTTGGAAGTTTTGATCATTCGATAAACTTCAATTGGGATTTTTAAACAAGGTAGTTTTATAATTGTAAGATGAAATTTTTTGAAAATGGGGAGGGAAATCAATAGAAGGCCTGTGGTCCTTTGTGTTACAGCAAATGGCTAGTCAACGGAATCAAGTGCAGAGACAGCAGGCTCTCGCCCTCATGTGCAGGTTTGTTTGTTCTTTGCTTCAAGCTCCTTGAAATTTTAATATTATCTTCAGATCTTCATCTATGCTTCAAAACTCAGTTTTACTGTTAATTTTTATGTTTTAAAATTTTTTTTTTTCTTTAAATTAAGAATTACTTATACCCAAGCGTCACAAAAAAAAATGTTGACTTTTTGGGAGATTTTATTTAACAAGAAGTCAGAAATTTATAATTTTCGACTTAAATTAAACAAAACATCACCAAAAAAATTTTTGTGCCGCTTGGGTACAAAATAAAATAACAAATTTCGTAGTAAAGAATATAAATTTTATTCTTTGAAACGACTAATTTTAGTAGGGTAAAGGCTCCAAATATTGACCAGTTTAAATAGAATGAACATAAATACATTATCCTATTCTATGGTAAAATTGAAATGAAATGTAGTGGCATCAATTCATTTGTGATGTGATTGGTCGAATATATCATAAGTGTCACAAAATAAAATATTTACTTTTTGGGAGATTTTATTTAACAAGAAGTCAGAAATTTAATTTTAAAAACATCACTAAAGAAATTTTTTGTGCCGCTTAGGAAAACTATAAATTCAGGCGCGCGTAAATTAAATTCTAGTTTGTGTTTAATTTATAATTATAAATAAACGCAAATTAATTTCTAGTCACTATAGTAAATAATGACTCTCTCATCTTAAAAAATTTCAGTTTCAAACAGTAAAAATAGCCGTTTCAATATATCGCGTACTTAAAGGTAAAAGGGCTCATAACAATTTATGCGCCTTTTTATCTTTGCAAAGGTAAAAAGGCGCATATTTTTTTTTTATTGCCAATCAAACTTTAATTAATAAAAAAAAATATAACAATCTTGACACTAATTCTGTTAAAAAACTATTTTTAGTATTCCAATTATTTCATTAAAAAAATAATCACAATTAAAAATTTGAATATTTAAGACATGGAGAATAAATTTATCAACAATTTAAACTGCTGAATTTATATTTTAAATAGTATTATTAGTTCGTAAAAATTGAAATTCAAAATTTTAATAACAATAGACCATTAATTTGACAAAAATACTATTTTAGTAAATCGCGTGCCTAAAGGTAAAAGGGTTTATAACAATTTATGCGCCTTTTTACCTTTGCAAAGGTAAAAGGGCGCATCTTTTTTTTTTTTTTATTGCCAATCAAGGAGTAGACACATTTTACACTTAAAATTGAAAAAAAAATTTTTTAAAGGTAAAGGGGCGTATGTCTTAAATTATACCCTTGTGAAAATTTTTCGGACTTTTCTCTAAAAAACCCTTAAGAACTATGAGGGAGTCTTTAGAAGTCTTTGAAAGTCTTTTTCCGAAAAAAGTCCGGAAAATTTCCACAAGGGTACACCCTTTTACTTTTATGAATTCGAAATTTTGGTGATAATAAAGGTGAAAGGGCGTATAATTTTTTTTCGACCAGTTTGCAAAGGAACATATTCGTAGTTTAAAAATGTAAAAAAAGAACTTTCTGTAGTAGTAGCGGTGTAAAACCTCAACTGTACAATTTTTTAAAGTTACAAAATAAAATATATCCAAAAAACAATAAAGTACGCGTGATTATTTTCTTGCTTTTTATTTTAAGAAATATTTATTATAAAATTTCAAAACATGAACAATTATCATGAAATTATAATGTTGGAAGAAAAATAGGAAATTTTTTAATATTCAAATTTTCTAATTTTAAAATATTACCATGTTTTAAAAAAAGCGGGAAATTTCAAAATATTTGAATGTTATCTGTCATTGCGATTTTTTTTATTACTTAATTTTTGCATAATTTGTTTTTGATTGATTTATTTTCTATTTGCTTACATTAAACTTTGTAAATGAAACTGTTATTTTAGCATAACTCCTTGTGAAACTATTATTTAAAATTTGGTATCAAAACTCCAATTTTTTTTATGCGCCCTTTTACCTTTAAGTAGTACTTTTCTTAAACCTGAAAGGGCGTATGTCGAGATACGCCCTTTCAGCTTTAGGATACCACCTTTTTTTTACAGATTTTTGCGTTTCAGACAATTTTAAAACGAATGGCAAAAAAAATTTTTATTCTACGCCTTTTCATCACAAATCCCTATTAACCCTTAGCTAGAAGCCCTTTTATCTTTAAGCACGCGAAATATATTAATACAGTTTTTGGCTTGGTAGAATTTCGCATTTGGTAGAACCGCTTATAGTAAATTCTGTAATTCGTTTTTGATTGATTTATTTTCTATTTGTTTATATTAAACTTTGTAAATGGGGCTGTTATTTGAGCATAACTCGTCTTGTGAAACTATTATTTAACATTTGTTATCAAAACTACAATTTTTTTTATGCGCCCTTTTACCTTTAAGCAGTACTTTTCTTGAAGCTGAAAGAACGTATATCTTGAGACACGCCCTTTCAGCTTTAGGATACCAACTTTTTTTTTCACAGATTTTTACGTTTCAGACAATTTTAAAACGAATGGCAAAAAAAAAATTTTTTATACGCCCTTTCACCACAAATCCCTATTAACCCTTAGCTATAATCCCTTTTACCTTCAAGCACGCGAAATTTAAGAGTAATTTTTTTTTACAGGTTTTAGTGAATTTAGCAACTCAGTATACTAATAACGAAATGTATACGGAAGCAATAGCAACTTATCAAGCAATAACACGAAATAGAATGTTTAATAATAGTGCAAGGCTAAAAGTTAATATGGGAAATATTTATGTTAAAATAGGCCAACTTTCACAAGCTATTAAAATGTATCGAATGGCTTTGGATCAAGCACCAGGAGCTCATAAAGATTTAAGGTAATAAAAATAACGATTTATTATTATATCGTTTTGAAGAAACATGTAAGTACTGATGATTACTCAATTGCTCATAAACTCACATTGTTTATTCTAGGATTAAAATAATGCATAATATAGGTATGTTGTTTGTCCAAATGGGTCGCTTAGAAGAAGCAGCAAATAGTTTCGAATGGGTGATGCGAGAAAGAAGTGAATTTAAAGCTGGGTTGCATGCTATTTTATGTCACTTTGCACTATGTCATCGGGATAAAATGAAACGAGGATTTTTAGAACTAGTTGAAGTTCAGCTTAATACCGATCAAGAAGAAAAATATTCAATTAATACTGTAATCTTCGAATAATATACTTTTGTGTCCGTAATCTTTAGTATTAGAATATTTATTAAAAGATTTACATATATAAATCTATTTCAGGATGATGGAGTAAATAACATACTTAATGAAATAATAAAAACAGATCAATTATCATTATTAGAAAATGAAATGAAATCAGAAGCGGAAAAATCAATTTTAAGCGCTGCTAAATTAATTGCTCCAGTAATTGAAGATACTTTAACAGCAGGATTTTCTTGGTGATTATTTTTACAAAATAAATGCAAAAAATATTAAAATTGTAGATTGATTAATATTTCTTCTGCAGGTGTGTAGATGTTATAAGATCATCATCTTACAGCTCTCTGGCAGCGGATTTAGAAATAAATAAAGCCATGGTTTTACTGCATAATCGAGAAACTTCTCTGGCAATTGACACACTTAAAATGTTTGAAAATCGTGACATTAAAGCAAACAGCGCAGCTTCAACCATGCTATCATTCATCTACTTCCTTGTAAGTATTTTTGTTATTCTATTATGTTTCAAAGTTTACCAGATAACAAGCCGGTAATGAAAATTTAATAAATGAGTATTATTCAGCAAGGTAATTATGAATTGGCTGAACGTTGCGGTGAAGCTGCTCGTAACGCAGATAGTTATAATGCTGCGGCTTACGTAAATCTTTCAGCATGTGCGATAAAAAAAGGCGAATTAGAAAGAGCTAGAGAATTGTTGTTATGTGCACTTGACAGTGATGCTAGTCATGTACAAGCTTTATATAATTTAGGTAAATATTTTTTAGGATAAACATTTGTTGTTTTTTTCAATCCATTATATAATAAATAATTGATGATGAATGATGATCCAGTATTTCATGTATCATTTTAAAATAACTAAATGTAAATAACGTTATAAAATTTTTTTTTTATTTGATTATCTGTTTTTATTATTTTTATTTCTATAAACTACAAATTATAGTTTATCGAATAATTAATTTCATTATTACCATAGGATTGGTCTATAAAAAACAAGAATGGTATGAAGATGCACTTGAATGTTTCTGGAAATTACGAAACATCGTGAGATATGATCCTCTGACACTATACCAGATCAGTCATTTGTATCAGCTAACTAAAGACGTTGATCAATCTTTGGAATGGTATTCAATATTTATCATTAATTATTATAATTCATTTGGTGATGCTACTTTATAATTAAAAAAAATATGAAAATCGGTTGACCGTGTAGGCCAATCTTACACGGAAAAAAAAAAAAAGAAAAATTACAGTATATAATGTAACGTGGCGCTTCATGATGAAAACTGGAAAAATTACAGTTTCAAATTGTAAGTATTACAGATTTTATAAGAATTAAATTGTAAAATGTAATATTTACATTGAAAGCTTTGAAAATTAACATTCAAAGTTTGAATTTAGAAAAATGTTATTTCGAACATTAATTTTTCTAGTTTTGAATTCGTCGGGATACGTATTACAATTTATAATGTAATTTTTCAAGTTTTCTTTTTTCCATGAAGAACTTCCCACTAAATTTGAATTTGAAGCGCCTTAAAATGTGTTTTTTGGTTAATATTTGAGTTTTTCAAGCTCAAAGCACCGTTTTTCTCATTTTGAGCTCTTCCAGCTCAACATGCATTTATTACAAATGTAATATTATTGTATCAATTACACAACTATAACTTTTGAATGCGTCGTTCGATTTTCTTTTTTGAAAAAGCATTCGAAGCAGTTTTTAAAGCACAAAAAGAAAATGTACAGGTCTATATTGTTTGGTTGAGAAATCTAAAAGATATTTTAAAAAAAACCCAATTTTGTGAATTTTTAAATAACGATAACTTTTGAATGTGTTATTCAATTTTCATTGTCAAAAAAGCATTCGACATAAGTTTTTTACGCAAAAAAATGTATACATGGTTTTATTATGATTCTTACGTACGCTTTAAAGGTATTTTAAAAAAAACATGAAAAATTCAAATTTTTTTTTTTGTTTTTTTTTTCTCAAATTTCTTCGGAATGGCTCGATGTATTAACTCTCAAATCTAATCAGATCTAAGTTTCGATAAACCCTTTCAAATGACGTGTTTCAAAATTCGATCGGTTGATTCGTTTTTGAGAAACCTTATGACAAAAATTTATTTACACACATACATCCACACACACACGGCCGGTCACCTCGCCGGGAATCGTCAGAATAGTCAGAATAGTTTCTTGGGACCCCAAAACATAGAGATCAGATGAAAACTCGACTTTTGAAAATCGGACAGAAATTAATAACTTCCCTTTAGTGGAAAATTTTCAATTTTCTTAGCGAGAAGTCAAAAAATATGTGATTTTTCAAACTAGGTACAATCAGCTGCTGGGTATTATACCATCTGATCCTGGAGTGCTACAAAAATTAGGAGAATTGTACGATAGTTTAGGAGATAAACAACAAGCATATCAGTATTACAGTGACGTACGTACAATTAATTTATTTGATATCATTATTATGAAACTAATTTTTTTTTTTCAATTATAGTCTTACAGATACTTCCCAGGTAATTTTGAAGTTATCGATTGGCTTGGGTCTTACTTTATTTCGATGCAGGTACTTGATTCAATTAATTATGTAAAAAGTAAAGCAATTAATGATTAACAATTAAAGGTTGCCGAAAAAGCCTTACCTTACTTCAAAAGAGGAGTGGAGTTAGCTCCAGATCAACCACGTTGGCGATTGTTAGTAGCGGCTTGTTTGAGACGAACTGGTCAGTTTCACAAAGCATTGGAAGAGTATCAGGACATACATGAAAAGTTTCCTGAAAATATCGAGTGTCTTAAGTTTTTGATCAGACTGTGCAGTGATTTGGGCTTGAAAGAAGCTCAACTATACGCTTCAGAGCTGAAGAAAGCTGAAAAAGCTAAGGAACTCAAGGAACGTCAAGGTTCTGCGAGACCAGGTTTCTTTTTTATTTATAAGCAGAACAATAAATCGTACTAAGTTTTTTATTTTTAACATTAAATGATGTATTCATCAGGTTCAAGAAGAAGTAATAGTGGCAACTCTTCGCGAGGAGGCTCTGGAATTAGCATGCAATCTGATTATAAATCGAGCCCAATCGCAAGTCGTAAAGAGCCACGCTCGTCTTTTAGTAACGGAAATTCTCGTTTAAGTCGAGTTAATACATTAGATAATTTTGATAATATTTTACCTGAGTCACCAAATGGTAAATTGCATCAATTATTTTTTATTAATATACAAAACTTTTTTTCACATAAATTTTTATCCTTGAAACTATGTATAATATGACACCAATTTATTTTATCAGAATTGTTAGCTTTGAACTTAATAATGATCTTTATTTAAAATTTATACGGTGTGATTACTTCGATCAACATTAAAACAATGATTTATTGTTTTATAATCACAAGTTCAAGGTGTTCAGTTATATTTTTTCGCAATCATAAATAACGCTGTCAATTTATCGAGCTTATATTTATCTAATTGATTGTAAAAAATTTTTTAACAATATTTGATCTTCAAATTTGACTCTTTAAATTCAATTTAAATTATAAAATAAAATAATACGGTCGTAATAATTATTATTTAAAAATAAATTAATAATTAACAAATATCAATAAACTTAATTTCGTTAAAAATAATTAACAATTAATCATCATTATGAATAAAATTGAGTTGTTTGTACTGTTGGTAGTGAAAAGCTTGTGTGTATATTAAAGTGTTTATCTTATGCGTAGTTAAAAATTAGCTGAATGAAATATAATGAGAAAGAGGATACTTGTATTGCACATAATATATTACTTTAATGGATTGAATAGATGATGGATGCGCTCAACGGATTTGCACCGTCTATTTGTAGCCTCTATACATCATTCTTTTTACAGCCCTTTATTACATACTTGCTAATAAAAGCATTATTGATAATTGCCTTTTCTTTTATTACAGACGTGATTTATTCAGATCCTGTGGGACCATTACCAACACGACCTATGACTGCTGCTGGAAAAAGAGATGAAGATTTTGGTGATGAAGAATTAGGAGACGATTTATTGCCTGTTTAATTTAAAGTAATTTCTTCTATTGAACTTAAATTATTAACGTGATGTAAGTTTATTAATTTTGTCTAACTGATAGTTATTATTTGTAAATAAATAACTTTATTCAATTATTAATCTAATCCAATACTTTTTTTCATTATTTGTTTGAGATTTATCGACACGGAAAATAGATGGCCTTATTTTCTTTAATGTCGATCATTTTTATCGTGGTAATTGTTTGAAAGATGCTTTCCCTATTTGCGAGCAAAGTTCACCAAGAAAAATGAAATATTATTAACAAATAATATATTTTTGATTTATCTTTTTAGGTCGATTTCAAAGTTTATCATTTGAATATGTCTAGACTTTGTATAATGACATTCATTTTAGAGAATGTCATTTATTAATAAAAACGTTATGTTCAATTGATAGTTGTAAATTAAGGAGGTCCACTGCTGCACAATTAACAAAGAATAAATTGATAGTCAAAGATCGAGAAAAAAGCATTAAATATTTTCAGCTCTCAATATCTTTTGTCAATTTATGTGAAATTAAATTAAGCGCTTTGATTAATATTATTGAAAAGTTTATAGAATATTTGCGTTCTATTAACTAGTTTCATATAATTTATTATGCGAATCATCAACATTTATTTTTTCTTTTTCATGAGTTTTACTTGTATACCGTTTTTGGTTTTTACAAGGCTGATAGTCTCAGCATTCTCCACTTTATTTCTTTCAAATTTTTTCTCCATATTATCAACCTTTTTTTATTAAACTCCACTTTATTTCTTTCAAATCATTTCACTTTTTTATTCTCCGCATATATTTTTATAATCCACACGGGTACTGCGACTGTGGCCGACTTACGCGTTATAATCAGTGTTACCTGCATTCATCAACATTTATTATTGTTGTTAATTGAAAAGAAATTTTTTATATAATGTTACAACAGATTAAAAATTTTTGCTATGAAAAAAATACATGTAAAAAAAATATTTTGGGAAACTGTTGCAATAAAAAAAAATGTAGTACTGATTATCTTGTTAACGTCAGTGATTATCAATCGAACAACTACAAGAATTTACTTCCAATAAAAAAGAAATATCTATTTATAACTTTCTTTCTAAAATTTCAAAGTGATTCTTGTCGTTAAACAAAATCAAAAAAATTATTGAGTAATTTTAAATTGTATAATAAATATCTAAAAAAAATGAAATTTTTTTTTTTCATTAACATTGGAAAAAGTTTTCTTTCGTGGATAAAAATAACTACATATTAATATGTTCTCGTTATCGAATACCATCTCAAGATAAATATTTGCTGTTTAATGTCACTGTATTAATGTTTCAAAAAAAAAAGCCCTGAACAAAAATCCATTTACATTCTCGAAACAGAAAATTCTTATTCTCATTTAAAATATGGTAAAATTTTTTTAAATCTCATTCATCTTGAACGAATACATAATTACCTAAACATGTTTTAATCAATTATGAATGTTCATAAATAAATTTTTAACGAGATAATTTGTTTTGATGGGGAAATTTTACAATTTAGTGATAAATATTTGTACGATGAACTCATCATCCAAAAAACTTTAGACTGCGAAATAAACTATAAAAATTTAGAAATAATTATCACTGCCGAAAAGTAAAAAAAAGTCAATACATAAAACTTGATTATCGTGCTACAATAAAATTGATATATAGTATTACGATACTTGAAAAAAAAAATAATTATAAAATCTTCGAAGAAATAAAATATAATAAAATTAAAAAAAAATAAGCACTTACAGATTTAGAAAAATTTATTACGAAAATAGTGAAAAAATATGAAAATTAACTTAACAGATAGTTGATAATTTTAAGGAATTTTTGTAACAAATTAAAATTTATAAAAAAAATTGACATTTAGAAATTTTAAAAAACTACAAATGCAATTTTTTAAAAATAATTTTTTGGAGTAAATTTATTTGTTAAAAAAAATTAAAAAATTGTCAAGTGACAGCTAACTTTAATTTCATTGAAAAAATTGTTTTTAACATTATTTAAAATAAAAACTAATCATCAGATGTCTGATATTTTCAGTGTCACGTAGTATCAGTGAATTAATACAACTACTTACACTTACGCCTGAAATCTAATCTGTCTAAAACTTGATTTTTTTCTTAATATCACGAAATACATGTATATTATTTTATCTACTTTTTTAAACCCAAAGTATTACTTAACTTGAATAAAAAAATAAGCATTTTAAAAAATTAACAATGAATAGAAATTTAAATTATAAAAAAGATAGCTGTCATTATTATTATTATTATTAAATAATATAATTCATCTCAATATATATTAAATATGTAATGTAAGCGAGTTTAGACGTCATATCAAGATTCAAGTTGGTGTTTGATGGTGAATGAACTAATACACAGCATCGTGTAAATGTCACGTAACGTAATCAAAATTGTGAGAGTGTATGTAAATAATCTCCATACACTTATACGTTACAAGAGTAAGCTACGTTAACTTTTAGTTTGTAGATGATATGTTGGAGTTGCTGTAATATTATAACATAAAATATAGTGTTATGTAGTGGGGAAATATGTGGAGGCTCGACCGCTCTTGGAGGCTCGGAGTTAATGCAGTACTCTGTCGGCGCCGTTCCATTCAGTTTTAGTCACATTCCGTGATTTTGTTCTCTTCTGGATGACACACACACACGAATATCCAAGTAATTTATTAATATACTTAAGACTTAATTTCAACTCTTTCATCCATGTTCTAATTTCTTTATTTATTTTTTTCATTTTCCGTTAAATCATCAAGATTTTAAGAAGAACATTTTTTTTTTTAATCCAAGCTCCCAAACGACTTGGAACGTGTAGTTCAGTGTCTTTTGGATACTGAACCAGCTGTCAGGGAGGCTAAATCCTTAAAGTAAGTCTTTTTTTTATTTAATTATCAATAATTTTTTTAATTTCATATCTTTAACACAAAAAAAAATTATTTTTTAAGAATTTTCTGTTAAAAGTTACCGCAACAGGTGGGCATATACTTCACTGATAAATCTGTCTTTAAAGATAATTTTAATTTTATAAAAAATTTAATTTTAAAGTTAGTTTTTTTTTCGTTAAATTACAATACTCATGTCTGATAATGAATTAAAAAAATGCCACTGATTTAAATGTTAATTTTGTGCTTTCTTAACAGAATATATTATTTAAATTAGTAACTTGTCCCAATGTACTATCGTTTACGTAATTTGGATTAAATAGTATACCGTAGTTACGTTTTTACTTTTATCAGATAACAGAGGTTTGGAAGTTTCTGATAATTTGCAATTACTGATAATATTCAAATTTATTTTCTCTTCTGATTTATTATTTTAAATGGTAATTATTTTAAAATAGTGTATTAATCCATCAGTAATTTATCATTTATTTATCTTTTAAACATGCGGATGTATACGTCACGAAACCGTATTATTATATTCATAATATTATATTTTTATTTATTTTTTTTTATACTCCTAAAAATGCACGTAAATGTTAATGAATAAAATAAATATTATATTTTTATTTACATATGAAAGTATTACGCTCATACTTAATTGATACGATTTTTCTGCTGACAAGATCACTTTTAAAATTTTTGTCAAAGTTGAACATGAAAAAAAAAAATTTCTTCATTTTTTGTTTTTCAAGTACCACATTAAATTGTTAAATGACAGTTACTAAGTTAGCACGATGTATATGTATCTGAAATTAAAATACAGCTTGGTCAGGTCAACTGGTTAAATTATTGTATCTGACGTTTACACCTTTCAATTGATATTAATCAAGGTTTATTTGCTCTTATAGTTACTATACAAAAAAAGTAATATAATGTCTCTTGTGCTTTTTTATCATATCCGTTGATTACATTTTTAATTATTCATAATTTAGTTTAATGGAAATCAAAGTTATTAAGCTATTTAACTTATTTATTAATACACTGTCACGATTATTGAAGCAAATGAAATTCGTAAAGTCTGATTATTTTTAGAATCAAGTTTAAAAATATATCTCCATCTGAATGATAAATCTGACTGTAAATAGCTATATGCAAAGTATTTATACACAAAAGTTAATAAAAATTATTTATATAATATGATAAGTATTATTATTACATTATAAATAAAGAATTTTTAATTCTGTAAATGAAACACTTTAACCATGAAGTATAAAATGTATCTCAGTGCATTTGTAGGAAATTAATATTTTTGGAAGCTCAAATTTTTATCGGTATGATTTATTTATAATTTAACTGATCTCGTTTAATGTAAATTTATTTCATTATTTAATTCAATTTAAATTACTGCTTCTTTAAAATATTAAGTTGAAAAATATAAAAAAATTTTTTTTTTACTTGAAAATTTTAATATCAATGCATATGTTAAACAAACGTCTAAAAAATGCAGTCATTCGCTTGCAATAATTCAAGCCCGGCAAACAAACCAGTTTAATTAAATCATTTAAATTGGTTAGTATACGACAAGTTAGTAGTAATTATACTAGTAGAAAGAATGATTGTTTATTAAATAGAACATAGCTATTAAGAAAATTCTCAAGATTCCAATTTAATATGTCCTTTACGAACTGTTTGTTTTATTTTCAGTCAACGATCATTTTTTAAAACTTCAAAACTTTTACTGTTGCGTTTACCGTGAAAATTTACGAATATTTAAAGCAAAAGTTATTAATTTTATAGAATTTTTCATTATTTTCTGCAAATATTAACATGTTATCATATTTAATCATAATTTGTGATTGTTTAGTAATATCACGACTAGACTACTAAGACTACGAAAAGATTAAATCAAATAAAAATAATGTGACGCAATATATCGTAAACTTTTATCCACGTGTGTAATGAATCAGTGAATCGGGTGGTACATGAACTAACTTAAAATAAGATACAACTTTAGACGACAGAAAATTACTGTGAAATATCTAAAATTTCTATTTCATCTCAACCATATAAATATTATGAAGACGTTAAAAGTGAATAGAAAAAAAAATGTATTTTTACAATCAAAAATAACATGTTACAAAATGAAAAAAAGTAATAATTACTTTTGAGTTCCAATTATTTTATTCTTTTTCGTAACAATTGTCTTTAAAATTTTATATTATAGTACTAAAATTAATCGTTTTTTATTGTTTTTTATCACTGTTTAGTTTATTTTTAGAATAGATGATGAAATATATTTCTGCGGGATATTAATTTCATGTTTTTTTTTTTTATTGTAACTGAAATACAACCACTTGAAATATCAAGTAGTTCTGATTTGATGCTCGTGTACGATCATGTTATATGGCATAGCATAGGATCGATAACAAGTGAGAAAGTAATCTGCGGGCTCGATTAAGTAGCTGTGATGATTTTAAATTGCCTGTGGGTACCCGTCTGATCATTGGTAGCATTGATAAATAATAGTTCCGAAATTTTATTTTGTCAAGGATGAGATAAAACTTAATATTTGATACTTTTTTCGATAATAAAACATCATACGTTTTAGCAACTTATCTCCGTCAAGATATACTATATGATATTTATTAAATAATTTTTATTATTATTTATGTTTTTTATTTTTTTATTATTTTAGGGTTCATTAGCTAAAGACATTTAAAGAAAATGATGGTACCCTCTGAAAGAGCTCTCCATGAAGCTATCCAGGTTAGCCCTTTGGATCTTCCGGACGATGTCAAGAGACAAAAGGTATATAACAATGATAATTAATAATATTCAGCTTGTTATATTTATCAAGTGCTTTAAATAATATTATTTTTTTTTTAACTATAAAAACCTGATTAGTTTTTACAAAATAATTTTCTTGATTGTTTGTTTTTATTTTTCTGGAAAAAAAAAAAAAAAAAAAAAAAAACAA
>JZSA01002577.1:0-27358 GCA_000956155.1 Cotesia vestalis | reverse complement strand
TTTTTTTTAACAAATAAATTGTGGCAAAAAAAATTGACATTTAGAAATTTAAAAAAAATTAAAAATCCAATTTTTTAAAAATCATTTTTTGGGACTAATTTTTTTGTTAAATAAAATTTAAAAATTCTCTAATGACTGCTAACTTTAATGTCATTTTTTAAAATTATCGTTTCAATAAAAAAAATTTGAAAAATTTTTAGATGTCGGCTAACTTAATTTTCATACAAAGGCATAGTTAAATAATTCAATCGTTCTAAATATTTATTTAAATAACCAAATGGAAAAGTATTTTGAAGTAACAGATGATACGGTTTTATATATCTCACAACCTTGGAAATTAATTATCAATATAATCAGCTGTGCTACTCACGATTGAATTTAAAAAACAATTAATTCTTCTTTAATTTTACATAGTTTAATTAACTACAAATAAGGCATAAATCATTTTCAATTTGGTGTCTTATAGATTACTACATCGATATCATCTATCTAACAATTGTATCTATATAAAAAAAGGCTTAACTTCAAATAAAAATTATCATTTCAATGAAGTTACTTTAAATAACTTAAATGAATTAATTAAAAAAAATGTGGTTGGATATTTTTATATTCTACATCAAGAAAAACAAATCTAGTTTTACATACAGATTTTTATTAACATCAAGTTTTAAAATTATTTGCTAGTACATCTATTTAAAATTTTTTTAAATAGGCATAAATCTACCCATTAGCGTTTTAATATTTATAATCACTATCGTAGTTTAAATTATGTGTTAAAGATATATGTTTAATTCTTCATGTGTTATAAGTTGCATCTTATTGAAGATAATTGATTCTTATTGGTTTCAAACAATATTAATCTAAATATTCATCAATGATATTGATTTAATTATGTTTCTTTTTATTTTTTATAAATTTTATATACTGCAAATAATTTTTCAGTTATAACACTAAATCTTTATATTTTAATTCTTACATTTATGAATGAAAAAAAAAAAGAATAAATAAACTTGCAGAAAAATACCAACATTAATTCCGCTTCACTTTTAAATTAAAATGAAAATTATATTAACTACAAATAACCAGTTTAAAATAATTAAAGAGATTGGATTCTGGTACCAAACTGACCATTGGGTACTTTACCCCATACAATGAACAACATTTTGTCTTGATACATGGTGTGACTAGTTGCCATTATTTTATAAACATAAACCTTATCAATTATTTATATTTTTTTAACAGTAATATATTAAAAATAATCAAAGAAAGTTAAATTTCTATTAAATATTGATAAAAATAATTTTTAATTAATTTTTATATTTTTATATAAAATAAGACGTTTGTAGAAACTTTGTCAATACATAAAAGATAATCTATATATAAAATATATGTACAATAAAATATATTCATATAGTTTAACATTAAGTTTTCAATTTTTTATATTAATAAGGCCAATTTATTATCCTAAAATATAAAGTAAAATTAAATGTAACATAAAACTTATAGTGATGTAGAAGTTTTATTTTAACAAAGATTAAATTTTATTAGAAGAAAGTCAAATGTTCACTATTGAAGAATGCAATAAAATTTCCTGCTTCTACTTTAATTAAAAAAATTTCTATTTTTCACTAGAACATAATGAAATGAAAAAGATTCCATTGAAATAAGAAAATTTCTTCAATTAGAGATAATTGAATCGGTTGAATATTGTATAAAAAAAATCTTAGTAAAAAAATACTAAAAACTAAAAAAAACTTAAACATGATTGTAATTAGATTCATTGAAATAAAAGAATTTAATTATCAACATTAAAAATTAAATGACATACCGGCGATTGCTTGATTAACTTTAAATAAGCTTTCATTCTAATCTTTTTTTTATCCTTAATGCAATCGCTGCAACGATTGCCGCACCTTTTCCACTTCCATCTTGAGCGTGAATAAGCTTAAACTAAAAAATAAAATTTTATAGTCATTTATGTTGCTAATTACAGTGATTAACTTAATTAATTAAATATACCTTCCGAGCTGGTGTCAATAAAGTTATATATTGATTCATCCAACTTTCAAATCGTGGATGATGTTTATAGAGGGAACCATCAACAGCTATTGTTACTTCTTCTCTCTCCATGTGATCAAGAAGCGTTGCAACGCCTGAGAATTAAAGAAGATTGTACGATTTAATAATTGTGAAAAATAAAAAAAATAAATTCGGTTAAATAATAATAATAATATCAGGACTTACATATAGAAACTAAAAGAGCTGCACGATTTGACGCAAGCTCACAAACATATTGAACTATTTTTAAATCTTCTTCGTCAGGTATTATATTAAATTTAGCAAGAACTTCTTTGGTGTGAACGCTACTGCCATTGACTGTGTCTCTGTATAGATAAAATTTTAAATTAAATGTGATTTATTTTAGATTCAATTTACCAATAAAAAATTTATATATTTATAACTGAACTTACTGTTCAATAAGAGATATGTAATCTGTTAAGAAACTTCCAACTAAAAGTAAACTTTCTGGAACTTGTCTCGTAAACAATAAACCATCTTTTGACAATTTAGCCAATATAACACGTACAAATTCCCCAAGGTATTTACCACTGATATATTTTTCAAATCTATACGTTCAAAAATAAAAAAAATTATTCATTATTAAAGAATAAGATTAACAGTTAAGGGGGAACACCACTGAAACGATCGAAAAAAAGAGGTGATTTTCGGGAATTTTTTGACAGGGAAAATAAAGGAATTTGGAGATCGGATTTTTTTTATTTTATTAAGAGTACATTAAAGATCATTATCTTAAATTTTTATTAAAAAATATTTAATTATTACAAAGTTATTAACAATCTCGTAGAGTATTAGAAACAATTTCCCCCTCCATGGTCGGTTCGATAACTCAAAAACGGATCATCTGAAAATAAAAACCCAAATTACTTTTTAATAAGTAAGGATGTAGTTATCGTCGGACGTACGGAATTTGAAAAATTTTTATTTTAAAGATTTTTTTAGCCGGGTTAAAACAAAAAAAAAGTAAGAATACAGAAAAAATTTTCAATAATTTTTTTTTATTACAGTTTTTTTTACAGTCCCAAAATTTTTTTCCAAATTCCGTTAATGCCATGGAAACAGATTATTTAAATTTTCACGATGGAGGACAATTTCCAGAATTTTCTAGCAATTTTGACCAGGTAGAACTAATTAACTCACCGTTTAGGAATGTAATTTTTTTTTCTAAATTATTTTAATATTAATAATAAAAATAACTTGTTCCAGTATGATTTTTCTGATGATGCTCAAAAATTACGAATGGTTATCGACGATGACTTTGATTACATTCAAAGTCAACGACCACATGAAAATTTTTGGGAAATTGAACAAGAGTAAGTACCAAAATTTTCTATAAAATTTTTATATTGTCTAATTACCTACCATATCAATTTAGAAAATTTATTTATTTAATTATTGATTAAAACTCCAACAAATGCAAATAACATTTAAAATGAAAGTCATTTAAATAAAAAATGTCTGTTATATTTTAAGGCTTAACGGAGACATGGCTGTATTACCTGTATCAGGAGTATCATCACAAATGCCGAAAATAGAAAATATGAATCAAGATTTTGTTAATACTTTTAACGATTGGAGTGAACACCTTGGTACTCTACAGGTAAATTACGACAAGTGTCTGAATCTAAAAATTGATAACAATTAACCAAAATATTTTATTTAAAACATTTATCTTTTCAGGAATATGAATCTAACAATGAGTTAATAACTCTTCAAAATAATTTACCGGAATCATTGAACATCAGTTTTCCCGAAATTTTTAATGACGACAATGACATATATATACCACCGCCTGAAAATACCCCAGAAGACGTTAAAATACTTCAAAGTCCTATTAAAACTCTCTCTGAATTACCATCCTTATATCTGACATCTCCCGTCAAAGAAGGTCCAGTTATAAAAAAAGTAAAATTAGAACCCGAAGAAAAGCAACTAACAGAAGTAAAAGAGAATTTTGATGATTTTGAGAATTTTGATAAAGAAGAAGGCTGCATTGATGTTGAAACAGTATCTGAATATCAACCTGTGTTAGAAGCTCGTGATGTTAAAAGTTTGTTAGAACAATTTGAAGCTTCAGAAGCTAATCTTGATCTTATAAATCCAAATTCGACTAAAAAAAATACCGAAAGTAAACAAACGTCATGCGAAATCAACAAAGTATCAAATAAATCTAAAGACATTTCAAAATCATTAGAATCTACAGAACCACAAGTATCAGAGAGACATAAAAACATCCGTGACTCATTACCAAAAGAAGTAATTGACAGGATAAATGCATCAGCGCGTAAAAAAGTTATTTCAGTTATTCCAGCATTGTCAACTAACACAAAAAATAATTCTCGTAGTAATAATCGTACGACTAAAGCTACTTCATCTACACGCAAAAGTTCAAAAGCTGTTAGCCAAAATATTTCTGCATTTGATACTGTTGTTCAAAATGATCACACTTACTGCACTAGTAGTAATAATAATAATAATAATAATAATAATAATAATAATTCTAACTACACGAGTAATCATAACTCTACTGGGCATGCATCAAAGCCTGGTAAAGGAAAGGGAAAACAAGGTGGGAAGAAATCAATTAATTCAAAAGTTAATAAACCTGTGCAAAATCATCGGAACAATTTGATTAAACGGATGGACAGTTGGACTGATAGTAGCTCAAAAAAAGACAGTGGATTAGAATCGGGAGATGTTAGTGATGCCAGTGAAGAATTAGCTACTAAAAGTTCTGTAAATTTAAATGATCAACAAAATCAATTAATTAATAAACGATCTTCAGCAAATAATTCAGTACCTGTTAATAAAATAATGAATGTTGATAGTAAAAAAAATCAAGCAAAATCTGTTTCTGGAATGAAAATACAATCAGCATTGGCTACGAGTATATTACAAATGAGAAATGGTGTTTTAACAAAAACAAAATCGGTTGATGAAAATATTCTTAAAGGTAAAATGGTTTCAGTGTTGAAAAAACCACCGGTTAATAAATTAATCGGATTTAATGAAAGCATAATAACAACGAAAAATAGTTTGAATGATGATGTGCAAAATATTATTGTTCAGGATACTTCTTTGATATCTTCGTCGTCGTCGTCGTCTACGTCGTCGTTTGTTAATGAAAATGAAAAAAAACCACCAAAACGAAAATTGAATTTAGCTGAGTACAGAAGTAGACGTGATCAAAACAGTGCTGGTAATAGTAGAACGTGTTCACCTATTCAACCAATGACGTTAATTTACATTCATCATGCATCAACGACAACTGATCCTGTAACAACTGATTCTGATAATCCTGTATGGTCAGAACGTGAAATTGTTTCAATGTTAAAGCCCAAAAATATGGTTGATGAACCTAGAATAAAGCCTGCTATGTGTGACGCATCTGTACAGACAAATGAAACTGTTTTTGATAATCCTAATAGCTCTGATGTGATAGTTGAAAAACCAGAAGTTGAAGCAAGCTTAACTTTGAAAGATGTTAAAGTTGTTAATGATGAAAAAATAAGTCTAGTTGAAAAGGATCAAGCCTTTGGAAAAAAACGTAATTACAGGCAGCGTAGAACTTCTTCGAGCAGTAGATCACGCTCAAGAAGCCGCAGTAGAAGTAGTAACAGTATTCAAAGTCGGAGTAAAAAAGAGAGGAAGGTTGTCAGTCGTAAAAGAGTCAGTCGAAGTCGAAGTCATAATAAATATAAGACCAACAAACGTCGTAGCAGTAGTAGTCGGAGTCGCAGTCGCAGTCGAAGTAGAAGTCGCAGTTTAAGTCGAAGCCGCAGTAGAAGTTGGAGCTTGTCAAGTCGACGAAATATTAGACGCAGAAAAATTAGCCATCGTCGCAGTAGCGTTAGTTCTAATAGTAGTTGGTCTTCACGGTCAAGATCTAGATCAACTTATAGGTCGAGATCATATTCAAGATCATCCCGATCAAGATCAAGATCATCAAGGTCAAGATCTAGATCCAGATCTCGATACTCAAGTAGTACACGGTGAGTATTTGAATTAAAAAATTATGTAATTATTTTTTTTTTTTTTTTTTTTTTAAAATTTAAGTTTACTCGTTAATTGTTGGCTTGTAAAATTAAAATTTACAGAGAATTTTTTTGTTTTTTTTTTTTTGGTTTTATTTTCATTGTAAACATAGAATTAATTACGATGTATAACGGTGGGGGGTTCCATGATTCTTGATCCTTCGATAAAATGTTCCAAAGATAAATATCCCCGGATAAAATATCTTAAATAATTAATTGATTAATTAGTTTAAGGTCCAATACTTTGAATTAAATTAAATGTAAGAGATTTTTAATTACTTGACTCAATCATTTATATTATAAAAAATTTTTTATTAAAAAATTAGAATGACATGCGTGTTTGCGGTAACTCGGAAAAAAATAGTTGTATATAATTATATATAAACCATTATGTATAATTATATATAAATCATTATATATAATTATATATTAGTTTTGGCCATATATAATTATGTATAATTTTTATATAGTTTATTAAGTTTTATATAATTATATATATATTTTTATATAATTATGATTCTTAGTATAATTATATACAATTTTATATAATTGTGTATAATTTTATATAAATATATAAATTTATACATAATTATATGTAATGAATGAATGCAAATACGTAAATTACAAATAAATGACATTCTATATATTTATATAAAAATTTATATATTTATATAAAATTATATATAATTTTATATAATGTCATTAAATACGCCGATTGCAACTAGATGAAATTATGTATAAATTAATATAATTATACATAAATTAATATAATTATATACAAATTTACATAATTACATATAAAATATCATATATAAATATATAAAACTAGATAAAGATATCTTTGTATAAAATTATATATAATTTTTTTTCCCAAGAACCTGTAACTCGAGTGACTTCTGTTATTATAATTTTTTGATAAAAATTTTTTGTAACATAAATGATTGAGTCAAATAATTAGGAAGAGTATGTGCCTTTTTATCATGGACTTTGATTGATATTTAGTCTCGAGGATATTTTGTACGATGATATTTTTTTTTGGGATATTTTGTTGAAGGATCAAGACGCCTGATACCAACGGTGGTATATATTCAGGTATAAGAAAAAAATTTTAAATCGTTTTTTTAATAGACAAGAATTTTGACAATTGATTAAATTCGATAAAATTAAATTTTATAATTGAGATATAATAGAAAAAGTCAAATGGTTGTAGGTATTGTAAGTATAAATCGGAAAGGAATAAAAGGTCGGGCCAACGAAAGCGATCACGGACAAGAAGAACGGATTATAGACGCAGACGTTACTCGTCGGAACGTAGTAGCGATTATTATAACAACAGAAGGTAAAACGTCTATTAAGCTCTCATAAAAATACCCTCCTGGAAAAATCTCAACTTTTTTTATTAATAAGAGTGTAATCATCATTTTTATGGGATTTCTCCAGCAAAGATATTTTTTTATAATTATTATAATTATTGATTCACTGTCTGATAAAACTAATTCAATACATTGTATATCTAATTCATTCTATGTGTTTAATATTTTAATTTTAAAATATTAATACAAAGAGAGTATAATTTTTGTAATTTTATTTTATTTTTTTTTGTAATTATATTTTATTTTATACAATGTTAATCAAAATTGATTAACATTAATTTGTGTGTGTTGTTAGATCACCGAGCTACACGAGAAATTCTTACAATAACACATGGCACAATCATGAAAAAACGAGACAAGTTGAAGAACGTCGGGTAATATACGTTGGTCGTATTGATGAAGGAATCACTAAAGCTGATTTAAGAAAAAGATTTGAAGCTTTTGGACCAGTTACTGATATTAGTTTACATTTTCGTGAGCACGGGTAATAATTTCTTATCTATTTAATTATTTAAAAAAAAAAATGATATTTAATTTTTATTAATATTAATATTAATAATGTAATCATTTACGCAGAGATAACTATGGGTTTGTTACATTTGCAAACAAACATGATGCATATAACGCCGTAGAGCATGGTAATGATGATCCAGCTTTACCAAGATATGATCTGAGTTTCGGAGGACGAAGAGCGTTCTGCAAAGTTAAATATGCTGATTTAGGTATTTATTTAATTTTTTTTTATTTTTTATTGAGCATAAATAATATGTGTTAAATAAAATTGTTTATAGTTTTACCAGGTAGGTATTGATAGTATATTTATATCGCGTTCCAGATGCCATTACGGCGAATTTTTGTCCAAAATGTACAGAAATGCAAAAAAAAAATTTATGCGCCCTTCTGGCTCCCAGGACCTACCTCGGATGCCATAAGGGCGTAGAATAAAAATTCTATTTTTTTTTCCAAGTCCAAAAAAATTTTTAGTTTAAAGAAAATTTTTTTTTTTTGCTTTTTAAAATTTTTAAATGTCAATTTTTTAGTTATAATTTATTTGTTAAAAAAATTCTTAAAATTTTTTTGAGTGAAAAAAAAAAGATTTCAATAGCTTTTTTCCCTTCAAAAGTTAGAAAAAATTTTGGCTCAGATTTTTGGATAAAATTTCTATTTCATTTTTTTTTTTTTCATGTTTTTGATATATTGTTTTTTTTTTTTTTGAAAATTACATAAATAACCAACAATTAAAAAAAAAAATTTATAAATTTTTTAAAAAATTTGTTAAAATTGTGATAATCAATTTTTTTTTTTTAATTGTTCATTTTTTTATGTATTTTAAAAAAAAAAAAATATATCAATAAAATCAAATTAAAATTTCGTTCAAAAAAATGAAAATTAAAAAAGTTGTCCGCACTTGTAAATATTTACCTTATTTTTTGAAAAATTTTTTCAAAATGTGTTTTAAAAAATATAAAAAATAATTTTTTAATTTTCTGTTCAGATGGTGCACCGAATAGCTCATACAGTACTGGCCGAAGTGTATTAAATTCCAACAACGAAGACAATTCCTTCGATTTTCTATTAAAAGAAGTTCAAGCAAAATTACGTAACCGAAAGGTTTGACATACGTATTTTTTAATAGTTTTAAATATTATTTAATACATTGATTTAGGTGTTTGTATATTAACATATGTACACCTACGCGTATATATACATATATTTAATTATGTAGGCGTTAAAATTTTTTTTTAAACTAATGGTGCCGATACTTTCATAGGAAAAAAGTAAAAAAAAAAAAAAAACTATTAAAATACTGTTCATACTTTTTTATATTAATAACGCAACCAATGTGTAAAATCCATCAATTTTTTGAAGTTAATTATACATAAATAACCAACAATTAAAAAAAAAAATTTATAAATTTTTTAAAAAATTTGTTAAAATTGTGATAATCAATTTTTTTTTTTAATTGTTCATTTTTTTATGTATTTAAAAAAAAAAAAAATATATCAATAAAATCAAATTAAAATTTCGTTCAAAAAAATGAAAATTAAAAAAGTTGTCCGCACTTGTAAATATTTACCTTATTTTTTGAAAAATTTTTTCAAAATGTGTTTTAAAAAATATAAAAAATAATTTTTTAATTTTCTGTTCAGATGGTGCACCGAATAGCTCATACAGTACTGGCCGAAGTGTATTAAATTCCAACAACGAAGACAATTCCTTCGATTTTCTATTAAAAGAAGTTCAAGCAAAATTACGTAACCGAAAGGTTTGACATACGTATTTTTTAATAGTTTTAAATATTATTTAATACATTGATTTAGGTGTTTGTATATTAACATATGTACACCTACGCGTATATATACATATATTTAATTATGTAGGCGTTAAAATTTTTTTTTAAACTAATGGTGCCGATACTTTCATAGGAAAAAAGTAAAAAAAAAAAAAAAAAGAATCTTACCATTTAATTAATTCTACTGGTGAGTCCTCCTACGTAACATGGTAGCTGTTGCCAGTATAATAGCAAATTATTCCATTCTATTATACATAATACGCCTTCTTTCTTTGTTTAGATAGATTCATATTTAAGATTAGATATTTAATTTTTGTAAAAAAATTACTAAAAAAAATTTTCGGACTTAAGTAAAATTTTTATTTTGCTGCGTACAAAATAAAATGTTTTTTCGTTGGTATAAAAATAATTAAAGTTTAAATTTTTAATTTATTGAGCGAATGTACAATGTAAATACACAGAAAAAAATTTTGTGTTAAAAATTTTTATGTTAAATATTTAACACTTTTTTGTATTAATTTAACATAAAAGTGTTAAATATTTAGCACAAAAATTTTTAACACAAAATTTTTTGACGCAATGACTCAAAATTTTTTATCGCTTGGATATGACCTGATAAACACGATTATGACCTTTATTTTGCGAAATTTAGAGGTTAAATTTTTGAGCGAGTGCCCGTTGAGAACAGTCGAATTCTGTAACTATGCTTCTATGGGTCTGAAAAGGTTGGAAATAGTCTAGATCGCTTGGATATGACCTGATAAACACGATTATGACATTCGTTTTGCGAAATTCGAAAGTCAAATTTTCGAACGTTTGCCCGTTGAGAACAGTCGATTTTTGTAACTCTGCTTCTATAGGTCTATAAAGGTTGGAAATAGTCTAGATCGCTTGGAAATGACCCGATAAACACGATTATGACCTTTCTGCTGCGAAATTCGTAGGTCAAATTTTTGAACAAGTGACCGTTGAGACAGTCGATTTTTGTAACTCTGCTTTTATGGGTCTAAAAAGGTTGGAAACAGTTTAGTTCACTTGGAATTGACCTGATAAACATTTTGATTATGAATTTTGATTATTTTACCAAAATATAAGCAACATTGGGCACTATGTAGAAAAAATATGGAAAAGGATATCAAAAAAATATGGGCAAGATATGAGCAAAATATGAACAAAATATAGGCAAAATATGGAAAAAAATGTAGAAAAAAAATATGGAAAAATTATGGAATAAATATGGGAACAATACGAGAAAAATATGGGCAAAAATATGGGACAGATAAGGAAAAAATATCGAAAAATTATGGTCAAATTATAGAAAAATATAGGCAAAATATAGAAAAAATATAATTACAATATGAAAAAATATATGGGCAGAATATGGACAAAAATATGCAAAAAATACAAAAAAAAATATGGAAAAAAGGTATGCAAAATATCGGGAAAAATATGGAAAAAAATATGATCAAAATATGGAAAAAATATAGAAAGAATATGGCGAAAATATGGGTCACATATGGAAAAATACGGAAATAATATGCGCAAAATATGGGCACAATATGGAAAAAATATGGTCAAAACTGGAAAAAACATCAGCAAAATATGGGCAAATACATGGAAAAAAGACGAAAAAAATATGGAAAAAACATAGGCACATATAGGAAAAAATATGGAAAAAATATAGTCAAAATATGGGAATAATATGGAAGAAATATGGCCAAAATATGGGCAAAATAAGGAAAAAATATATGAAAAAAATATGTCATAAATATGGGAATAATATGGGCAAAATATGGGCAAAAATATGGAAAAGATAAGAAAAAAAAATATGGAACAAATATGGTCAAATTATAAAAAAATCTGGGCAAAATATAGAAAAAATATAGTCAAAATATAAAAAAAATATGGGCAAAATATGGCGAAAATATGGAAAAAATTTGGTCAAAATATAGAAAAAATTTCTGCAAAATATGAAAAAAATATGGGAATAAGATGGCGAATATATAAGAAAAATATGGCGAAATAATGGAAAAAATATGGAAAAAATATGGGCAAAATCTGGAAAAAAAGTGGAAAAAAGATGGAAAAAATATGGGCAAAATATGGGCAAAATATGGCGAAAATTTGGAAAAAACTATTGGCAAAATATGGAAAAAATATGGTCAAAATATGGGAATAATATGGAAAAAATATGGCCAAAATATGGGCAAAATAAGGAAAAAATATATGGAAAAAATATGTCATAAATATGGAAATAATATGGGCAAAATATAGGCAAAAATATGGAAAAGATAAGAAAAAAAAATATGGAACAAATATGGTCAAATTATAAAAAAATCTGGGCAAAATATAGAAAAAATATAGTCAAAATATAAAAAAAATATGGGCAAAATATGGCGAAAATATGGAAAAAATTTGGTCAAAATATAGAAAAAATTTCTGCAAAATATGAAAAAAATATGGGAATAAGATGGCGAATATATAAGAAAAATATGGCGAAATAATGGAAAAAATATGGAAAAAATATGGGCAAAATCTGGAAAAAAAGTGGAAAAAAGATGGAAAAAATATGGGCAAAATATGGGCAAAATATGGCGAAAATTTGGAAAAAACTATTGGCAAAATATGGAAAAAATATGGTCAAAATATAGACAAAATATGGGCAAAATGTGGAAAAAAAATGGAAAATGTATGGAAAAAATGTGGGCAAAAATATGGAAAAAGATTGGCGATAATTTGGCGAAAATACGGAAAAAATATGGGTAACATATGGAAAATATATAGGCAAAATATGAAAAAATATGGAACAAAATATGGAGAAAATATAAAAAAAAATATGCGAAATCATGGCGAAAATATGAAAAAAATATCGGCAAAATATGGAAAAAATATGGCGAGAATATGGAAAAAATATGGAAAATATGTGGGCAAAATTTGGAAAAATATGGTAAAAAATATGGAAAAAACATGGGCAAAATATGGGCAAATACATGGAAAAAAGACGAAAAAAATATGGAAAAAACATAGGCACATATAGGAAAAAATATGGAAAAAATATAGTCAAAATATGGGAATAATATGGAAGAAATATGGCCAAAATATGGGCAAAATAAGGAAAAAATATATGAAAAAAATATGTCATAAATATGGGAATAATATGGGCAAAATATGGGCAAAAATATGGAAAAGATAAGAAAAAAATATGGAACAAATATAGTCAAATTATAGAAAAATCTGGGCAAAATATGGAAAAAATATAGTCAAAATATAAAAAAAATATGGGCAAAATATAGCGAGAGTATGGAAAATATATGGAAAAAATATGGGAATAAGATGGCGAAAATATAAGAAAAATATGGCGAAATAATGGAAAAAAATGGAAAAAATATGGGCAAAATCTGGAAAAAAAGTGGAAAAAAGATGGAAAAAATATGGGCAAAATATGGGCAAACTATGGCGAAAATATGGAAAAAACTATGTGCAATATATGGAAAAAATATGGTCAAAATATAGACAAAATATGGGCAAAATGTGGAAAAAAAATGGAAAATGTATGGAAAAAATATCGGCAAAAATATGGAAAAAGATTCGCGATGATATGGCGAAAATACGGAAAAAATATGGGTAACATATGGAAAATATATAGGCAAAATATGGAAAAATATGGAACAAAATATGGAAAAAATATAAAAAAAAATATGCGAAATTATGGCGAAAATATGAAAAAAATATCGGCAAAATATGAAAAAAATATGCCGAGAATATGGAAAAAATATGGAAAATATATGGGCAAAATTTGGAAAAACTGGTAAAAAATATGGAAAAAATATGGCGAAAATGTTGGCAAAACGCGGAAGAAATATGGTCAAAATATGGCGAAAATATGAAAAAAATATGAGTGACATTTGGAAAAAATATTGGCGAAATATAAAAAAATATGGGCAAAATATGAAAAAAATACGGCGAAAATATGGAAAAAACATAGGCAAAATATGAGGAAAAATATGGAAAAAATATGTTCAAAATATGAAAAAAATATAGTCAAAATATGGAAAAAATATGGAAAACATATGGCCAAAATATGGGCAAAATGCGGAAAAAATATAAAAAAAAATTGGCGAAATTATGGCGAAAATATGAAAAAAATATCGGCAAAATATGAAAAAAATATGCCGAGAATATGGAAAAAATATGGAAAATATATGGGCAAAATTTGGAAAAACTGGTAAAAAATATGGAAAAAATATGGCGAAAATGTTGGCAAAACGCGGAAGAAATATGGTCAAAATATGGCGAAAATATGAAAAAAATATGAGTGACATTTGGAAAAAATATTGGCGAAATATAAAAAAATATGGGCAAAATATGAAAAAAATACGGCGAAAATATGGAAAAAACATAGGCAAAATATAATTTATTGATAATCTTCGATAGTATTGATAATGAAAAAAAATTAATTTAAGTTAAAATGTATATTTATTTAATTGTATTTAATATGAGGACATTTCGGATAAATAAACATATTCAACTGTCGATGAATCCGCGAGATTGTACCAGCATACACACAAAGATAATAAATTCGCGTGGGAATGAATTATAACGTACAGTGGTGAATTTCAATACACGATTCGGAAATTAAACAAATCACTATGTATGGATAAATCCATTATAGTTTTTAGCATTTATTTAATCAATCTATAATTTTAAGGTACATCAAAAAATACATTTTTGATAAAAAGTTCTCTGTTCTTGGTTGTTCAAAATTTCTCTTTTCGAGTTACTTTTAAATATTTTACATATGAATTCACTAACTTAGACTTGAACATTGGATAAGCTTTATATACCTCGATAATCTAATACGCATTTTAATTTTAATATTAAATAAACAGTTTCTTTTTTGTCTTCATTGAATCGACAATTTAGTAGAGTCGACTAAGAATAACTTTATCCTCAAGAATTTTGTTTAAGTAGAATTAGAATAAAAAGTTTGAAGTCGTGGAAAATATGTTTTTCTACATTATAAACCGTTTATGTCACATGTTCCGAGTCTAATCCTTTTTTCGATCGTATGTATGACATCATGGGTACAAGAAAAATAAAGAAGAACTGAAATACATCTAAATTATAAAGAAAATGTGGAAAAATACTGCAAATACAACAATTCTAAAACATAACAATCCATCGGCTCTTCTTTATATATTCCGTCGTAAATTCAAACACGTAATAAATATTAAAATTATTTTTTCTTGATCCCCTACCCGAAAATACGCACTTTCTGGCAGCTCTTCGCTCCAGAAAGTACGATTTTTGTGGCTTACTTGAATTACAGCGCGCTCTGGCGGACTACGTTTTTTTTCTGGCTCGCTAGTACAATAGCTATATTCACAAGTATGCTGTTTACTATATTCATTCGCTTGTCAAACTTTTGGAGGTTGTTAAAGTGCGAAAGTGTTAATGGCCAGTTGTGCTAATAATATTGATATGGATGATTCATCATCTGATGATTCCTTGGACGAGGAGGAGGTTTTGAGGAATTTTGATCAAAAAGCTCAAGAAATTGTCCGCGCCAAGATAATTTATTAATTTATGTGTTTTTTATTCTCAATTTTTCATTTCAGGATTTAATGATCGTGCAACTAATTGTAAATTATTGATGATATATTTTTTTAAGCCCGCCCCGACCAGCAAAACCTCGGCTTCGCCTCGGCTCTGCAAAAGTCGGGCGGCGCCTCCCCCCGCCCCCGCGTGTTTCCGTATTTTCGGATGGGGATCAAGAAAAATAGTATACAACCCATGGCCAAAAAGTTGGATGCTCTAACGCATGGAATATACTAATTTATATGCCCTTATGGTTTCAGTAACGCGATATTTTTATAATAACAATTCATGTTGAACTGATAAATTAATAAATTTTTACTGGTTTTGTGATTGTAATTGAGTTATTATGTTGGTTCTCGATTAGTTTACCGAGAATTTTTGTTGCAAAAAATAATAACGATAAGTTAGTTGTAAGTTGTGAGTTAAGGTAGTTGGCAAGTATGTGTATAGAATTGGATATATTATAACTGATATTTATTAGAAATGCCAAAATGAGCGTGGTTGCTCTTACAAATGTTAAGTCTTAACTAAATTTTTACAGAGTTTCTTAAAATTACCTAAGCGAAAGAGAAGTGTGATGTTTAGTTAAAAATTAAGGGAAGGAGGGTTAGTGAACCAATGATAGGGGTTTTGGCGAAGTTGAGGATGGAAAAATGAAACTGGAAAATTCTATTGGTAGAAATGATTAGTTGTGGGTGTATGTTTAAGAAGGCCTGTGGGCGATAGGAAGGGTAGATGGTTGGGCCCAGCCAGGTCTGGGCTTGAGAACAAAAATTTATGACGGGCAGATGTTAGTCGGACTAATATTACAAAAAATTACCCGAGAGTGCAATTATGCTGTTTGACCGGATTAAGTAATAAAAGGAAAGGTTGGGAAAATTCTGGGACGGATAATATTGTGCTTAGTTGTAAAAATGCCGATACATCTGGGATGCTAGAAAATCCCAACAATCTAAAATATTCGAAGGTCTAAGTTTTTTCTACTACTAAAGTTATTGTTCACTTAGATTTATGATTTTACAATCTGGGAAATTTGGCATCTGGCAACCAACAAACCATTTAGTAAAAAGTATAAGATAATTATTTTAAATTTAGTTAACTATTAATTAATTAAGCTTAAGTGTTTTTAGAGATATTATGTTAGGTGAGTGAGCGGCTCGAACATGCCGGCCCCCTTGAACGTCTTTGTTCAAAACAAATGCACCAAATTAATCACTGGGCAGAGGGCATAGCTTCTTAGTGCAGCGCTCGTAGGTCCCCTTGGCTGTTCTGACGGTGGCCGTTCTAACGATTCCATCCTTGCCAGGATGCACTGCAGTGATTCGTCCGACGAGCCATCGTAGAGGTGGAAGATTATCTTCTGCGATGAGGACCAATGTATCGATCTCCAGATTGGTTGGTTTCCCAGGAGTAGCTGGACGGGTAATCAACTGGTGCAAGTATTCCTTGTACCATCGCTGCCAGAAGTGTTGCTTCATTTGTTGCGCATGTTCCCATGCAGATAAGCGGTTTGATGGAGTGTCAGTAAAATCAACCTGTGGAAAGCTTGTCAGTGGACTTCCAATAAGGAAGTGGCCAGGAGTCATTGGAATGGGATCATTGGGATCGGAGGAGAGCGGAGAGATCGGGCGAGAATTTAATATTGCCTCTATCTCAATTATGAATGTTTCAAGTTGGTCATAGGTTAGTAGGGTGTCTCCTACGGTCCGTAAAAAATGTTTCTTAAAGGATTTTACCGCGGCCTCCCAGAGTCCCCCGAAGTGAGGAGCTCGGGGAGGTATAAAATGCCATTTGATCTTGCGCTGATGCATAAAATCTTGCAAATAAGAATTATGAGCTTGGGTCTGAAATAATTCGTACAATTCTTGGAGTTCGCGATTGGCACCTACAAAATTTGTGCCATTATCCGAATAGATATCAGAAGATATTCCACGTCGAGCGAAAAAACGTTTAAGGCTAGCTATAAATGCTTCTGTAGTTAAGTCGGTTACTAATTCCAAGTGCACAGCCTTGGTTGACATGCATACATAAACAGCTACATAAACCTTAAGTTTCTGGCGATTGCGATGTCGTTTTTCTTTCATATATAAGGGTCCACAAAAATCTATTCCCACATGTAGGAAAGGACGAGATTGAGATACGCGATAAGACGGAAGGTCACCTGTGATATGATCTGCGAGACGGGGCTTGGCGCGAAAACATGTGAAGCATTGGTGGATAATTTTGCGTGTGACATTTCGACTATCAAGAGGCCAATAAGTTTGTCTTACGGCATACAGAGTAGCTTGAGCTCCGGCATGGCCATGTCGCTCGTGTTCCATTCGTATTATAGCGCGGGTGATGTTGTGATTCCCCGGCAGAAGTATAGGATGCCGCTGACCGTCAGGTAGATCTGACCGTGACAATCTACCACCGACTCTCAGTAACCCTTTGGCATCTAAGAATGGACTCAAAGGCAATAATTTGCTATTATCTGGGAGCAGCGATCCGTTTTTTAGACGCTTGATCTCGAAGGTGAAGGAGTTTTCCTGAACCATTTTCACAACAGTCTCCTCCGCTGCTATCAGTTCGTCAAGATTTAGACTGTTGTAGACGCGTTGGGCCTTTTCTCTTCTTGCATTTTGAATAAATCGTCGTAAGTACGCTATCATTCGAATAGTTTTATCAATCGCGCTGTCTCGTTCAATCAGGTCATAACCGCGTAATTGTAGTTTCATACACGTAGTAGTCTGAGGACCTGGAATTTTAATATCGGGTAATTCCACGTTTGATAATGAATTTTCTGGCCAACTGCTTTGTTCGGATGTGAGCCAGCCCGGTCCGGTCTTCCAAAGTTTCCCTTGAATGAATTCTGATGGGAGTTGACCACGCGATATGAGATCCGCTGGATTATCTGGCGAAGGAACATGTCGCCAGCGATAATTATTTGTTAGTCGTTGCACTTCAGCAACTCGATTCGCGACAAAGGTCTTTAATCGATGTGGAGGGGTATTTAACCAATGTAGGGTTATAGTCGAGTCACACCATAAGATTATGTCGTCAATATTAATTGATAGAGACTGCCTGACTGTGTAGAGAAGTCGTGATAACAATAATGCACCACACAACTCTAACCTTGGTAAAGATATGCAGCTCACTGGCGCGACACGTGATTTGGAACAGATTAAGTTGACCTGGACCATTCCGCGCGTATCCGTGGCTCTCAGGTAGAGACAGGCTCCATACGCCTTCTCGCTAGCGTCACAAAAGCCATGAATTTGGACGTTTGTAAGATGTGTTCGAGTTATGCAACGAGTAAATCGCGTTGATTCGATTAATGGGAGCTCATGTAGATATGTTTCCCAAGCGGTATATAAGTCTAATGGTATCGACTCATCCCACGCTAAACCTGCTTTCCATAATGATGGTAAGAGTATTTTTGCATATACGATTACTGGGCCTAATAGTCCTAGAGGATCGAACAGTTTCGCAATTTGCGAGAGAATCGAGCGCTTCGTTATGGGCTGTTCCTTGCTTATGTTTACGCTGTAGAATATGCTGTCCTCCTTAGCGTTCCAATGAATGCCTAAGGCCTTAACTACTGCCTCGGGATCCAGCGACATGTGAGTCGTGCTGGGATGGGTGTCGCTGTGCTTAACTAAGGATGCATCATTTGATGCCCATTTACGTAGTGTAAAACCTCCCTTCTTCGTAAGTTCGTTGATCTCGTCGCGTAAGCGTTCGGCTTCCTGCCGACTATTTGCGCCTGTGAGAAGATCGTCTACATAAAAATCACGACGTAAAGCTACCGCTGCCAATGGGTACGCGTGTCCTTCGTCGTCGGCTAATTGAAATAGCGAACGTACTGCTAGATAGGGGGCAGAAGATGTGCCGTAACTGACCGTGTTAAGAGTGAAAGTTCTAATTTTGCTTGTGGGATCGGATCGAAATAATATTTTTTGATACTTGATATCGTCTGGGTGAACTAGAATTTGGCGGTACATTTTCTCTATGTCTGCCGTGAGAACAATGATGTGGACGCGAAATCGAATGAGTATAGTAAATAAATCGTCCTGCAACTTAGGGCCGACCATCAATGTGTCATTTAGTGAAAGTCCTGAAGTCGTCTTGGCAGATGCGTCGAAGACAACTCTAGTTTTAGTGGTTATACTATCTTGTTTAACCACTGCATGGTGAGGTAAATAGAAACCAGTACGCTCCGTTTCGGGCTCGTCTATTGGAGACATATGTCCTAGATCTTCATATTCCTTTAAAAAGTCAGTAAAGTCAGTTTTGATGACCGGATCCCGCACAAGCCGCTTCTCGAGAAATAAGAAACGCCGTAATGCTGAGTTGTACGAATTTCCTAGCTTATGAACATTATCGTTAAATGGCAATCGAACCATGTAACGGCCTGTAGAGGTCCGAGTGGTGTTGAGACGAAAGTGGTTTTCGCATAGCTGTTCCTCCTGAGATAGGAGTTTTGTCTGAGGGAGTTCTTCCATCTCCCAAAATCGAGTTAGATTGAGATCGAACGATTGGTTTGTAAAAGCCAAGTGGCATGATAAAGTGGGTTTGTTAAAGGAATGATTTAGACTTCCAGCAACTACCCAGCCTAATTGAGTTTTTTGTAAAAGTGCTTCTGGATGATCCTTCAATATGATTTGACCAACACTTAATAATTTATAAAACAACCCGACTCCTAGTAACGCATCCACTGTGGATGGATTATAAAACTCAGGATCAGCGAGGACAATATTTTTTGGTATTTTGAGATTCGCGCGATCTATTGGAGCGGACGGCATAGCCTTACTGATTTGAGGAACAATTAGAAACTCGATGGTTTTAGAAAAGTTATTGTATCGAGACTTTAGAGTGGCGTGAGCCGCATGTTTGATATTCGTACATAAATCATCGACTCCGCTAACTGAGATGTTCACTTCCGTTCGGTCCAGTTTGAGGAATCTGGCCGTGGATTCTGTGATGAAGTGGGCTTGAGAGCCAGCGTCTAGAAAGACCTTACAAGTTTTAACTAGTCCCTTAGGGCTAACAATATCTACTAAGGCCGTGGCGAGGAGTGCCTCTGACGATGCAATTGCATGCAATGCTACGCGTGAGCTCGGTTCCTGCGTAACTGAGTTGTTAGGTTCGGTATTATTCGCGCCTGAATTATTTGTATGGTTTCCTTTCTGGTAGCTCTTTTCAAAATGAAGCAAAGTATTATGCCGCTGACCACACTTGCGACATTTACTGCTAGTGCACTGAGCGGCTTGATGGTTGTTCCGCAAACAATTTGTGCACAAACCCTGTTTTCTTGCTAAATTGAGTCTATTATAGGGGTTTAATTCTAGAAAGGCATTGCATGCGCTAATGTAATGTTCATTACTGTGGCAGTTTAGACAACGACGTTGCTCTACAGATGCCGAAAACACTTGTTTAGTTTGCGGCGTAGACCGAGTATTCATTTTATGAGCATCCGATTTATTGTTTGTTTGAACGCGAACGCTTTCAAGATGAGCACGTTTTGTTAAGAAATTGATCAACTGCTCTATAGTAGGAGTAGAATTCCCGCATGTATGTTCTTCCCAACGTTCTCGCATCCACGTTGGGAATTTATTACGTAAAATGACGATAAGCATGGAGTTCCATGTATTAATAGGCTCTCCTAGCCTTTTGAGTGCTCGCAAATATTTTTGTAATTGATCGAGAAACGCTCGGATTGAACATTCTCGCGAGATGGAGGGTATATCTAATAACGCTTGGACATAAGATTCTCGTATAACTTTCCTGTCGTCGTACCGATCTGTTAGAAGTTTCCAAGCGACTTCATAGTTGCTGGCTGATGACTCAATAGAGGCAATTACGTCCGCTGCCTCTCCCGTCAAACAACCCTTCAAATAAAATAGTTTACGCACCGGGACCACGGACTCGTCTTCGTGAATCATCGAGTGAAAGAGGTCATAAAATCCTAACCATTCGTCAAATCGACCACTGAAAGTCGGTAAAGTGATCGTTGGCAAATTCGGCCTGCTTTCAATGGCATAATTAGGCGCAATGATCGCAGGTTGGCTTACCGGGGTTTGATTCACTGAGATTTGAGCTTCTGGTGGTGAATTTCTTGCCGACGATGGGGCTATTATGTTTTGATTTTGGACATTAATTTGACCTAGAATTTGATTAGTCATCTCCGGTGATGTGACTGTTGCTGACTGCGACTGTGTCGAGATTTCCGTTACAGTTGATGGAGTCTCGGATAGAGTTTGACTCGCGGGTCGCGGAAATAAAAGTTTATGCGCTGTTTTGTATGCTTCGAAATATGCCTCTTCAAAGGCCTCCTGATACTGCATAAGATCATCGGAGTCCTCTTCTAACAATTCTAATTCTGCTTGAAGAGCCAAAAAAGTTTCGCGAGTAATTTCGACTTCCTTGAACCTTTTTTCTAAAACGGGAAGATCTTCTTCAGGGTTATATTTTTTCAAAAAGTTTTCGTATGAAGTTAACGAACTTTTAGACCGACCGCGCTTAATTCTTAATGCTTTGATTTGATCAGCTGACATAATTGTTTACTGAATTGTACGATCTACAGATATACGCAATTGACAATTTAAATTTCTCGCACACGAGGAATGGGTTAATTGGTAATTATTAATGAATGAGAAATGGTGGTTCCACTGACTTACTTGTTGATGATTAACTGGCTCGATGCTGACTCCCCGCAGTTGGAGACTATCGTCGCAACCTTGACAACGGATGACCCGATGGTTGTAGATGACCTGAACCGGGTGCTGAATACGCTGAGGTTGAGCCTTGATTTATTAAAGACTATGCATTGGAGCTGGACCCCTGATTGCTTGTGCACTATTGTAACTATGCACTTATAGCCGCACTAGTCTTCACTTGATTATAATATGCGAATGCGTGACTGCTTGTAACGCGATAACGATGCGTATTAAAGCTCAAAATATACTCGCACTCGCTTATGAAAACGACCGGATAACCGCTGGGTAACACAGCAAAATAAAGTAACTTATTATTTTATCGATATCCGGCCCGAAGGACCAAATGTTGATTCTCGATTAGTTTACCGAGAATTTTTGTTGCAAAAAATAATAACGATAAGTTAGTTGTAAGTTGTGAGTTAAGGTAGTTGGCAAGTATGTGTATAGAATTGGATATATTATAACTGATATTTATTAGAAATGCCAAAATGAGCGTGGTTGCTCTTACAAATGTTAAGTCTTAACTAAACTGTTACAGAGTTTCTTAAAATTACCTAAGCGAAAGAGAAGTGTGATGTGTAGTTAAAAATTAAGGGAAGGAGGGTTAGTGAACCAATGATAGGGGTTTTGGCGAAGTTGAGGATGGAAAAATGAAACTGGAAAATTCTATTGGTAGAAATGATTAGTTGTGGGTGTATGTTTAAGAAGGCCTGTGGGCGATAGGAAGGGTAGATGGTTGGGCCCAGCCAGGTCTGGGCTTGAGAACAAAAATTTATGACGGGCAGATGTTAGTCGGACTAATATTACAAAAAATTACCCGAGAGTGCAATTATGCTGTTTGACCGGATTAAGTAATAAAAGGAAAGGTTGGGAAAATTCTAGGACGGATAATATTGTACTTAGTTGTAAAAATGCCGATACATCTGGGATGCTAGAAAATCCCAACAATCTAAAATATTCGAAGGTCTAAGTTTTTTCTACTACTAAAGTTATTGTTCACTTAGATTTATGATTTTACAATCTGGGAAATTTGGCATCTGGCAACCAACAAACAATTTAGTAAAAAGTATAAGATAATTATTTTAAATTTAGTTAACTATTAATTAATTAAGCTTAAGTGTTTTTAGAGATATTATGTTAGGTGAGTGAGCGGCTCGAACATTTTGCCATAATTTATTTGTTAGAAAAAATTATTAAATATCTGCTAAATTTATGACATTAAAGTTAGCAGTCACTAGAGAATTTTTTAATTTTATTTAATAAAAAAATTAATTTCAAAAAATCATTTTTAAAAAATTGCATATCTAATTTTTTTTTAATTTCTAAATGTCAATTTTTTTTCTTAATTTCTTTTTTCCATAATTTATTTGTTTTAAAAAATTCTAAAAATTATTAAATATCTGCTAAATTTATTCATGACATTAAAGTTAGCTGTCACTTGACAATTTTAAAAATTTTTTTTTATCAAATAAATTTGCTCCAAAAAATTATTTTTAGAAAATTTAATTTGTAGTTTTTTAAAATTTCTAAATGTCAATTTTTTTTTATAAATTTTTTTTTTGCCATAATTTATTTGTTACAAAAATTCTTAAAATTATTAACTATCTGCTAAGTTAATTTTCATAAATTTATTTTCATTTTTTTTTTTAGTTAAGTGTCAATTTAACGTAACCTTATTTTTGAAATAATCAAATTTTATTTTTTGTAACAAGTAACAAGTAAATAATTATTTAAATTTTTCTTCTGAGCATCATTCTTTTTTAATGAAACACATATTTAAGATTTTTATTTTTAGTGGCTCGAAAAAGTTTTGGAAATGTTAGAGAAAAAAGAAGAGTTTCTGAACTTCTAAAAATTGAAAAACATACTGAGATATTCGCTTCAATGTGTCCAGATGAAATTTTAGATCATTATAATGATTATAGTACTCGAGAATATTACACAACATTGATGCTGGGAGATATTTCAGGTAAGTGTAATTTTTTTAATTTTTGTGAAGACGAATTAAAGTACAATACTGAAGTTAGCCGTCAGGTGTTAATTTTAAAAATTTTTGTCAATTATAATAAAAAAAATGCTTCTAAAAATTTTCACTTGTAATTTTTATTAATTTTCACATGTGAATTTTTTTAATTAAATTTTTTTCATGTAATTTCATAACTAAAAATTTTTTTAAAATTTCTAATGTCTGTCAAATTAAAATTAAAAATTATAATTACTTATTCAATGTACAATTTTTACAATTTATAAACTAGGGTTTACTGAAATAACAGAAAAATATACACGGTCTGGAAAAAGTGGTCCATCAAAATTAACAGAGACACTTAACAGTTACATCGGTCCAATAGTCCAAGAAATTTTGTCTCATAACGGAGATGTTTTAAAATTTTCGGGAGATGCATTTATCGTTATGTGGAAGCTACAAGAAGGAATGATGATGCGAGATATGGCGACAAAAGCTATGCAGACAGCTTGTATAATTCAAAAACACTTTGGAACTTATAGTACCGATATTGGAGTTACTTTAAAAGGTACTTCTCTTAAAAAATCAATAACTACTTAAAATATAATTATGCATGTATTTTCCCAGTTAAATTAGCCATTGCTTCTGGAAAAATAAATTTTACATCAGTCGGTGACCCGCAGCAGATGTCTCATTACATTATAACTGGTAAACCTGTCTGGGATGTAAAACATGCAGAGACTCTTTGCAGGTTGAATATGAGATTGAATTGTTAAAGTTAATTATAAATTAATTATTGAGTTTCACTTATTAACTAATTAGGGGCGGTGATATTCTCGTGGCTCCAAGTAGCTGGCAGTGGGCCAATCCAAGCGATTATGTCTTCAAAATTCTTCCGGATCGACACACACTTATTTTAGCGAGTTCAACAATGTGGGAGCACTCTAAAGAGGATTACAAAGATGAATCGTGGATTTCCTCTTTAGATAGTGATAAAACCAACTCGACAGAGACTACAAGAGATGAAGACAATCTGTACGATAAAGATTCCTCGGTTGTTGCTCGTTTTGAAGATCATATTAGAAATGATGCATTCAAGTCCACTATTGATTACAGTCGTAGGTATTATTTTAAGACACTGAAAGCTAGGTAATTATTTACAAGTGAGGTCCATCATTTTAATTTTCATTTTTTGGAATGAAATTTTTTTTTGAAAGTTTTCATATATTTTTTTTTTTGAAAAATACATAAAAAATTAATAATTAAAAAAAAAAAAGTTGATTATCACAATTTTATCAAATTAAAAAAAAAATTTATAAATTTTTTAGAAAATTATTATACTTAACTTTTTTTTTTAATTGTTCGTTTTTTTATGTACTTTTAGAAAAATATATATATATATATAAAAAAACATCAAAAAAAGATAAAATAGAAATTTTATCCAAAAACATGATAGCCAAAATTTTTTCCAACTTTTAAAGTCAAAAAAGCTATCGAAACCTTTATTTTTTTCTTTCACGATATTTTTTACCATAAATTAGATTAGATTGATTTTATTTATGCCAAGGCCTATTCGCCGAATGGCAATCTATACATACTAAATACATATTTATGTTTATACATAATTAATTGACTTAAACATGTATAATAGTAGCTTATTTATAAGGTAGATTAAAAATAAACAATGATATTGCACTGACTTATAAATTACAGGTAAAATATTAATTAGGTAAAAATTGAAAACTGAAAAATTTGCAATAGTAAAAAAAAGAAAATATCAAAAAAGAGAAGGAAAAAAAAAACATTAATGCAATTTAATAGTTCTACTATGCGGTAATTTAGAATGCACTTCAAACGTTCAAGTTAAACAAGTAATAAAAAATTTTATTCCTAAAGACCTAAAATCTTGTTGAGTTTAGAATCTCAGCCGGCGCATAAATGTGCCGTAAAAACAAGCAGAATTTAAAAAGAATTAAAAAATGTTAATTTTTCACCTAGATATAGCCAAAAATAAGGTGGACTCCACTTGTAAATAATTAATTAACATTAGAAATTTTTTTAGAATTTTATAGCAATGAAATTGTTATGAAAAAAATTTAATTAAAAAATTCCACTTGTGAAAATTAAAAAAAAAAATTATTAGTGGAAAATTCTTAAAAGATTTTTTTCTTTGTAATGATTTGCTATAAAAATTTGAAAAACTGACAGGTGTCAACTAACTTCAGTATCATATTATTTAAACTATAAATTATACAAATGATGATAGTAATTAAATGAAATAATTATTTAGTTAGACCAAAAGTAGTTAATGTAACTGCACAGCACTTAAAAAATGAGTTGCGAAGCTATATGCTGAAGCCAGTAGTTCGATCCGTTGAACTGAATGAACCACTGGAACATCTTGCTGAAATTCGTCAGGTTGTAATTGTTTTTATAAATGTTGTTACTGACAGCAATGTCAAAAAAAGAACTTTAATTTCTATTGTTAACAAAGCTTTCAAGCGTGTCTGTGGGTAAGTAAATTGATTATTTGTTAAAGTTAGATTACTTTTTATAATATAATAATATTAATTCCAAAGGATCGTTGATAAACTTCAAGGCTGTGTAAATAAAGTATCATTATTCGACAAAGACCTTATGTTTCTAGACCGGTGTGGCTGGTTATCAAACCTCTTCTGATTCTCACACGCCGGTTCTCGTATACTTACCCATTTCACCCCTACTTAATTACTACACGGCAGACCCCGAAGATCGAGGCGCACCAGTGCTAAGTCGACTATTTATCGATGTCTGATGACTTATCGATTTAGGGTAATTTTACTCTGTTACAGCCTCATTTAAAAGAAATTATTTCTCAGTATTTTTGAGATTTTTTCAAATCCACTACAAGAACTCTTGTACTTGAATTCGATCTACTCGAAATGACTTTTTGCACTATTAACGGTTAGTTTTTTATCGCTGGCCAGAAAGTTGAGAGTGAAGTAATTGTACAGATTTGATTCTTTTACATAGTCTTTAGTAAATATCATTGAAAGTACCTGATAAAAATAATGATAAATAGAATTATTTTCAAAATAGAAAATTTGATTGCTTATTTGAACGCGATTCGTATAGCAAGTGACACCGCTTCTTTGTTTTCACTTATATAAACTACTGTAGTAGCTATCTCAAAATTTGATAGATCGAATTTATTAATATGCATTTATACTAGTTTTTTAGTGATGCGAAATTTTGGAGTTAAACCATTTGTTGAAAAACTCTACTCTTTTAAATATGAAAATCATTTGCCTTAATAAAACAGTTATCTTATATTTATTTTT
>JZSA01002576.1:0-11093 GCA_000956155.1 Cotesia vestalis | reverse complement strand
GTGTGTGTGTGTGTGTGTGTGTGTGTGTGTGTGTGTGTGTGTGTGTGTGTGTGTGTGTGTGTGTGTGTGTGTGTGTTTGTGTGTATATGTGACCGTATGTAAACCTCTTATAACTGTTGAACGCTTAAACCGATCTCATTGCAGTTGGTGCCATTCGGAAATGCTTCGCCAAACTTAGATTTTCTGAAAATTTGAACCGATTCGGACCGATAGATTTTGAGAAATTTGGAGAAATCTAAAAAAAAATAGGAAAAAATATTTTTTCAGAAGTGGGTTTTTTGGAATAACTTTTGAACAGCTCAATCGATCGATTTAAAAAACTAATCAGCTTCCAACCTTGAAAAACCACGTCGATCGCCGCCAATCCGGTCAAAATCGGTTGATTCGTTCGAGAGACATCGTGAACGAAAGAAAACCGAAAAAATTGTTTTTTCGGAGTTACTCTGAAATTACTAGTTTGACCAATTAAAACTTAGAAATTCTTTACAAGGCTTAAAAAACTGCGTTGAATGCCGCTAACCGCGTAAAAATCGGTTCATTCATTCAAAAGTTATTGCGGTTTAAAAACCCAAAATATAGTGTTCTATGAAACTGCTATCATACTTTTAAGCTCAAAGACCGCAAAAGCACAGAAAAGGTATTTTTTTGAGCTCGAAGAGCTCCAAGAAGACGGCCATGTATTAACGGAATTAGCGGGAAGTAGCAAAGATGGCCTTTAGGGTCAACCCTTTTCCTAATTAGGTAGATTTCATAGAAATCAATCTATTGCATTGGTCCTTATGTTTGAATTTACTCGGAATTCTGTCGTAATATCTCTTAACTAGTCGAGTAAAGCTCAAAAATAACGCAGAATGTTACCGCGATTGCGTCCACAGTTTTTGACGAATCTAGATGGAATTTGTTACACATATTCTATGGATAATAACCTTAGATGTGTTCAAAGATGAGCGAAATCCGTCAATAAGTTTAGAAATGGCAGCTCTTTAAAGTTATCAAAATATTGAAAATCACGTAGAAACGCTAATGTCGCTTCCAATCCCAGTTATTTTCAGATTTTGACATTTATTTTTACGAAATCTACTTCCATTTCAGATGCCGAATGGCCTTTTTGATTTTTTGCTCGTAACTTTCTTAATAATGGTCGAAATTCAAATTATTTTTTCTTTCATTTTTGATTTCAAATGCCCTTTTTGGAAAAAAATAAAAGAAAAATATTCAAATTATTTTTCATTGAGATTTTTTAATTTTAAGTTTTTAATTGTGTTTTCCAAATTGTGTATATCCTTCGATTTTTTTGAAAAGTTGCTATTTTGAACTTCTATCCATTCTTCAACTTGTAAGCCCCATTGTTAAACATTTTTGTAAAATTACAAAACAAATAATAAGTGAAATTACAAATCGGTGTATAGCAATGCGAAATAAAATACAATTCATGTAATTCTCCAACACCTGTTAGGAAATCTACTAAAATGCATCGTAATTTTACAATCTTTATGTATAAACTTAACACGCATTGTAATATTACAGAACTGCTTGTCAATTTTTAAGAAAAAACTTTTTCATTTTGCAAACATTATTTGTGATCTGATTCAGATTAATTGTATGTAAAATCACAAAAAAATATTGCAATTCATGCAACAATAATCTCAAAAAAATTTAAAAAGCTTTTTTTTTCACTTCTACAATTTTCATTGTAAAATTACACAGTGCATTGTAATATTACTAGACAATTTCAATGACATTACACTAATTGTACTTCTACTTCACGGTTTTCCAATTTTTAAAGGCGTCATTTGGCCACATACGACATGGATAGGTAGATTTCTTGTTTTAATATTGGAAAAAAAACGTTATCAAGAGGCAATAATGTCCTAAAATGTATTTATTATTATGTTTTTGCAAATAACGATATGAGACCCACTACGACAAATAGATATTCAAAGACATCTCCCTAAAAAGTAGAATGTGTAACAGATAAAAGTCATTTGATGACCCGATGAAAAAAGATTTTGTCTAATCATATATAATCATGCATAATTGTCTATATATGATCAGATCCAAAAATTGGCCAGGTCTAATTATATATAATCATGTATAACTATTAGAGTGTTTCAAAAAAACAAACTATTTTTTTTTTTTTCGAAGAACTCTGAAAATTCTTCAGAGTATCCCTAATCGAAGACATTGTGAAAATCTCAGCCCTTAATGTTAATGTATAGAGGTGGCTGTAATTAATTTTTTATTTCCATTTAAATAACATAGAAAAAAATTTTTTTTTACTTTTGAATTTTGCTAGTCAACAACGAAGCAATTTGTAGCTATAATCGATACATATTCTTGTAGGAAATTTAACGATCTACAAAAATTGTCTGAATAAATATATGCTTACGGAGAATCATTTCAGAGTTATCAGACCTTAAACATCGAACTGTTTACAAAAATAATAATATTTATTTATAAATACGAAAAATCGACTTAAATCACTTAAATAAACAATATTATATATCAAAAAATTAAAATGATAAATTTATGATAAAATTTCATGAATTACGAAGTAATAATTTTTCAGTATTTTTAAAAAATTTTTTGCTTTTCTAAAAACAAATTATAAACATGAAAAAGAAAATTATTAATTAATTGATAAAATTTATGAATTATCATATTTTCTAAATTGTCATGTACTATTGTTAACGAAATAGTCTTAAAAATTCTAGGTTATGTAATTTAACTCAGTGCTATATAGTTATATAGTACTTCAATTGAACATTCAGTTTTTATTGAATTGTTAGTATGATTTTCATAGGAATTATAGTATATCAATTATTTCCGCTTTCTACCGTCACAAACCTGTCTTCTCTCAGAGCTTTTTTTTATCTTAAATTACTTTGTAGTAAAACAACGTAATTCTCAATTTTTTAAACTAAAATTAGTTTAACATTGCATTTAATTTATTTATAATTATTTGTGATTGTGTTTACAAAATCTCATTGTTAAGCTTAAGACGCAGAAGCAAATATATTTAATTGGTTATCAAATTAGAAAATTTGTAGGAAGCAAACTGCCGAGCTTAAAAGAGGTTACGTCTCTTTTCTTTCATTATTATTGTTCTCAAAATTTGACAATTAAGAAAAGTGCATTAATTACGGTTGAGAATGTCTTCGATTTATGGTCTGAAGCTGAAATTCCGACTTGTTCCAAAAATTCTGCAGTAAGAAAACTCATTCGCCATCACACTGTTTGGAAAAATTTGCTAGAAAATAAAAATCAAAAGCTGTCATCTACTAAAAAAAAAAAGTTTCTATTTTTTGTGCCGATATTGAGAAATTATTCGACATAGCACATCACAAAGTAATGAAACTCATTAATGAAAGTCAAAAGTTATTTTTGCAAGGCCAAAGACAGTCAAATCGACGAGGTTTTCTCCATATTAATCCTCCAGTAAAAACGGTAGCTAATAATATTGATGAAGATATAATTGGTGAGTGGTTTTTATTTTTAATTGTCACCTAGGGTAAATAGCACAAAAATCCTCAAAAAATAGTCATTTATAAACCTGGCATTATTCCATTTCCACAAAATTTTTTAAAGATAATTTTATTATCAGCAAAAAAATTACGTATCTACTTACTGATTTTTTATGCACGAAGTATTTATTGAATTCTAACAATTGAATAAAATTATGTTTTTAAACGTTTTTTTTTTTTTCAGTATTACCTTTTCTTAAATGGGTCAGTAATTATATTGAATATTTTTAGTTATTCTTGAATACAAGTTAAATATTTAACATTTTTCTTTTTTATTTTTATAAAATTAATTACAAATCCTGACTAACTTGAATGTCTCACACTTATTTTCTGTGCGTAACTTATACTGTGTCTGATATATTTTAAAATTTTTGGTTTTCTTTCAATCTCCGAGGATTCAAAAGTTAAACTTTTTATATTTTGCAGACGAAATTCAAAGTGATGAGAATAATACTGGATTATTATTAAGTCAAAAAACAGATTCAAGTTTAAGTCGAACTTCAAATGCAGCATCTGATTTCGAAGATGATATAGAGGTTTCACGGCAGCGAAAAAAAACTTAAAATAATCACGCCTAAGCTTGTCAGTGCATTGGATCGTGCAAATGTAAGTAGCAGAAATGCTACTTACATTGTAGCTGCTACTTTAATCAGCGCGGGACTAGATATAAGTCAATATAATTTGAGTCACTCAACCATCCATCGTCAGCGTGAATTAGCGAGAAAAAGTACAATGGCGAATTTACAACAAAATTTAAAAGTTGATAAATGCGTTTTACACTGGGATGGGAAGATAATGCCTAACATTGAAACGCGCCAAGACGTGGACAGATTACCAATCGTATTATCAGCTTCGGGACAAGAAATACTACTTGGTGCTCCCAAAATTGATTCTGGAACTGGGGAAAATCAAGCCTCAGCAATTATTTCTGTTCTAAGCAAATGGTCTATCGCTGACAGTATTACAGCATTATGTTTTAATACTGCGGCTGTAAATACAGGTTTTTATCAAATTATAATATATCTCTATTGACGAAAAATTGAAGTCGAACAAATTCTATGCTATAAATCTAGATATATCTGAAACTTTTTTTCCTCTACTTTATTTGCTTAAGCGGGTCTTCTGGTTTGACGTCCTGATTTTTGTGCATTTTTTTGGGATTTTTTTTGTAAAGACCAATGAAGAGATAGAACTTTGAACTTTTACTATTTATTTATATATATTTCAAGAGTATACAGTTTACAGTTAAATATTTAGCTAAAAACATTTAGTAGAATTAAAGTTAAGTGGCTGAAGATACCCGCTTTGAAAAAAATTGATGCTTACTTTTTCCAGACATGCTGATTAGCATATCTGAAACAAAAAAACCCAGCGAGGTTTTAATTTGTATACTCAAATACATCGGATGGACTACGATCAAAAAAAATTTTTAAAAATTGGATTTTTGACAGATTCCGGAACTAAAAAATTCGAATTTCATTTTTTTTGTCAACTTTTTGATACAGCAAAAAATTAAAAATTTTATTTTCAAAAGTAGGAAGTTATAGATTTCGGTCTATTTTTGAGAGTGTAAGTTTTTATCAGATCTCCTTGTTTTGGGGTTCTAGGAAGACATTGCGACTATTTCCGGGTTTACGTCCGGCCGTGTGTGTATGTGTATAATAATGGATGCTTACTTTTTCCAGACATGCTGATTAGCATATCTGAAACAAAAAAACCCAGCGAGGTTTTAATTTGTATACTCAAATACATCGGATGGACTACGATCAAAAAAAATTTTTAAAAATTGGATTTTTGACAGACTTCGGAACAAAAAAATTCGAATTTCATTTTTTTGTCAACTATTTGATGCATAAAAAATAGAAATCAAAAAAATTTTTTTTCGATCGTAGTCCAATCGATGGATTTGAGTATAAAGATTAAAACCCCGGCAAGTTTTTTTGTTTCAGATAAGCCAATCAGCTGATATCATGGAGGAAGTGAGCGTCAATTTTCGTCGTGGCGGGTGTCTTCAGACCACTATAACTTTAATTCTAATGAATGTTTTTAGTTCAAATTTCAACTGTATACGCTTGAAATAGCTATAAATAAATGTTCAAAGGTTCAAAGTTCTATCTCCTCATTGGTCTTTACAAAAAAATCCCAAAAAAGTGTACAAAAATCGGAAGTCAAACCAGAATACCCCCTTAACTCAAATAATAATTTTTTTTGGTTTTCATTGTTTCAGCTAATGTATTGGTTATTTATTTTGTTATTTATCAGTACTTACATTTAAATTTGTTATTCATGGTTTTTTTAAGGAATTCACAGTGGTGCATGTGTCTTGTTGAACAAGCACTAAGATGAAAGTTGACTTATTTACCATGCCGTCATCACATTATTGAGCTAGTTTTAAGATCCGCATTTGAAACTTATTGGCCTACATCTTCAGGTCCAAATGTTTCAATTTTTACTCGATTCAAAAACAAATGGAGTGATATTGATCATCAAAAATATACTACTGGGATTTGGAACAGAGAAGCTCAAGAAGCCCTTGCAGATATAAAAGATTAAATCCTAATACTTATTGCTAATTACTTACAAGTAATGTTGATTATGGTTCTTAATTATCTTCAATTGCGTTTCGTAAGTGTCATAATATAAATAATCATTATTATTGTTGTTGTAGATTTCGCAACCAAGAGGAGATTATAAGGAGCTTCTGGACTTAGCTCTGATTTTTTTGGGAGCTTTGCCATCTGACGGAGTAATTTTTAAATATCCTGGAGCTGTTCATCATGCAAGAAGGATGGCAAAAGCGATTTATAATTTAAAAATATTCATGTTTGGAAATCAGTTAAAGCTAACAAAGACCGAAATTGTAGGAGTCCGTCAAATTTATATTTTTGTGATAAAATTTCACATAAAAGCGTGGTTTTCAGCAACGTCATCGATAACAGCGCCAAGTAATGATTTAATGTTGATAAAAAATTAGCTTCTCGACAAAAAAATTAATTCAGCTGTTTCAAAAAAGACATCTGAGAAAATGGCTAATCATCTGTGGTACCTTTCTTAAGAATTAGCAGCTTTGGCTTTATTTGATTCGAGAGTTTCACCGGAAATAAAAATTAGAATGGTAACTGCTATAAAGTCCCGAGATAGTAGTATATTAAATAAAAAGCGCTTCATAATCAATAAGAATAAGTTGAATACGTTATTAATAAAAGATCTGTCATTTCGTTTCTAACAGATTATTGGTATTATTTGAACGATTTGGATTGTCTACTGAGTTTCTTGATGTCGACATCACTTTATGGACAAGTCACAGAAGCTTTCAAGAAAATATTCAATTTTTTAGTACATTAAAAGTAGTGAATGACGTTGCTGAGAGGAATGTCGCATTAATTACTAAATATAATCAGCATATAACTAACAGTAAAGAATAATTTCAAGGTTTGCTACAAACGGTAAAAAAACATAGAGAAGACTTTCCGAGCTGTTCTAAAAAAAAATTTATATAAATTGTACTATTGAAGGTATATTGACCATAAATTCGTAATACATCTGTATTTTTTTAGCGCTGTTCAGTGAAATTAGTCAGTAATCAATAATTAATAAAAACTTTTCATCAAAAACCTCTTAGAAATTTATCATTTTAATTTTTTGATATATAATATTGTTTATTTAAGTGATTTAAGTCGATTTTTCTGTTTGCCGGAGTCGTTACTCCGGTTACGAACTCATATACTTTCAACGCTATTTTATATTGTTATTAGTTAATAAGTGATAATTGTAAGTTAAGACGTGTTTGCCCATAGGGCCATTTAATTGAATATAAACCTAAAAACCCGAATCGAAGTGTATCATCATTCCTAAGTTAAGAACCTTCAACCTTCAATCTCCAGTCAGCAGGAGGGAGCGAGAAGCCAAGCAGCGGAACTCAAAGGTACAACGTCCAATCAAAGGCCGAATTATCGTTGGAATTAGGATTCGCAATAGTAAGTGGAGGATATTTTATTATTCCCGAGGTCGATTGTCTTATTCAAGGGGCCCTCTCCGGGGTTTTCACCTTCGCGAACCCATAAAATATAAACTTAACGATTCTTTCGTTAGGGAAATTCATCTGTTATCCGAACCTCCGTTAATCCAGCTACCGCATTTTAAGATCTTATTTTTCGGACATAACAATTTTTTAAAATACATAATAGATGTTGACGAGTTTTTTCAAGCTGTATTTTATTTTTACTTTCTGTTAAACTTATAAATTATTTGACGTTTAAAAACTATTATATAAATAAACAATGAAAATTAAATTAGCTGACATCTAAAAATTTTTAGAATTTTTTTTTATTGAAAAAATCATTACAAAAAAATCAAAAAAAAAATTTCACTTGTAAAAAATTTAAAAAACTGCAAGTACAATTTTTTAAAAATATTTTTTTGTTCTAATTTTTTCAATAAAAAAAAATCATAAAATTAAAAACGTTGGCTAACTTTATTATTATGAATAAACAATATGTCAAAATTTTCTAATTAATATTTTCTGTAAATGTTTTTTCCGTTTATAAAAGAAATATTTATATTATTTCAAACTTACTTGTTTATTGGGATTTTTTTTATACAATTTATATTTTCTTTTCCTGCCAGTTGGAGGCCCATCACCAGAAGACTTATCTGATGACATATTATTTATAATTTATCTATTTAACAAGATAAAACTTAATTAATTTCACATGAAGTTGAAAAAATAATGTCGTGATTTGAAATTAACGATTATTTAAAACGAGTGTTTTAATTGTAAACAAATGCATATATCCATGCATTACGTATGTACATACATGTATATATATTATATTTATATAAACATAGCCTATACCCATACACATACAGTGATAAATACCAATACATCGATTGCGGCGCTGCACTGTGGCAATAACTGGAAACTAACGATAGGCACATTTTTTGCAAATGGCGTCATAGTATCTCGCTACACGTGTTCATATTGTAAGGCGTTGTAACAGGGTAAAATTACCCTAAATCGATAAGTAACCGGAGATCGATAATTGTTCGACATAGCACTGGCGCGTCTCGATCTTCGGGCCTAAAGGGAGAATAGGAGGGGGTAGTTTTGGGTTAAAATAGGTGAGCCGTGCAGTGGTAAAGGGAGAAGTAGTGTGACCGCCAGACCTAGTGCCACGGAAATCCAAAAAAGACCGATCCCCGGAGTAGTGACGAGACGAAGGAAGCCAACTACAACTAGGACTTCATCCTCGATTAGAGAGTTAGATCATCGTATTATTCGTCAAGGTATCAATTATTACTCTGTGGGAAAGAAGTGGACCGCGGTTTACTAATACTCGGTTACTTCTCCTAATTAATTGTCGCAGTAAATTCCATTACCCAAGGTCAAAGACAACCGAGCTAGCGAATGTTCTAGCAAAGAAATTGAAAGTTTTGACTTTTGTCAATTTTTACGAATTATAAAATTATCTTGAATTCTTTATTGAAAATTATATCAGGTATTAATTATTGGAATGATGTTTATATTGTAAATTACTTTATTTTTTGATTATAAAATTAATTGATTTTGGAGATTAACTCCGTGAATTAATTAGACTAAAAATTGTCGAAATATCAGAATTAACAGCGTGGACATTAAGTCCAAGGATTCAGTTAAATTGAGTAGAAAAATTGCTACAAGAAAAATTGATTATAATTAATTAATTTAATCGTCAGTTTTGTATTAATTTTGAATTTGATTGGAAAAAAATTATATCGTGATTATTTAATTGTCAAAAATTAATTAACCAATTATTGTTATATTATTAGGACCATAACTATGAGTCACTCAGGAATGTTAATCTCTTTAATATTTTAATACCGAATCAAAATTTACAATCGGAATTTGAAATTGATTGTTAGTCAAGTTAATGGGAATTAAATTGTTAATCGTAAATTTATGGTTTAATTAATACTAATGATTAAATTTTTGATTATTATCCATTTCTGAAATTTAATATTTTTTATCAGAGTTTATGCTTTTACGACAGAGGAGAGTTTTGTTAAAATTTAATCATTTTGCTAAGTATTCGATTTCCAAGATATTTAATCATAAAAAAGTATTACTAAGTTATTAAGTATTGTTAAGATATGAAATAAACTGTTGTTAGTCATAAAATAGTACTCGTAAGTTAAATATGAGTCTTCAGATTATATAATGAATAATGCTTGAGCGTTTGAAAAAAAGTATTTTAACTTATAATGTGCATCTGAGTGACAAGACATGTGTGATTACACAGAAATTTAGTTCTTAAAAGTATATGAACGTTTAAGTTAATTTCTAAGAAATATTTAATGTTTCATGTTTGTTCGTTTTCTAATTTCATTTTATATGGTATTATATTTGTATTTTATTATCTAACGTTAAATTGTAATCTTCTATAATATATTATGATACAAAAAAGATGGTCATTAGGCATGAGATAATATGTATACGTAATTAAAAATGTTAAATCATCACTATTTAAAAAGTGAGTATCAGTACTAGTAGTACTAGTAGTATTAATACCAATTGATACATTAGTACAAAAAAGTCATGTATATGCATAAGTTTTTCTTAAGAAATTCAGCTTAATTTAATTTATAAAGTTTAATTTAGGTATAAAAAAGGCAATTATTAGTAACAATACTAAAAATTGTAATGGTAAAAAAGTGTTATAATAGCAGGCCTATGATTACCTACAATATTATTAGAAATACTTGCAATACAGTTCCTTGTGAAGCAACACATTAACATATTTATTAATTAGAAACGTGAAAATAAGTGCTGCATATATGCGAAATGAAGAGGATATGATTGAAATTAGACTTTTTCTGAATACCAGCAAACCCTGATGGAATAGATTTCTGCATATTTATCCCTAATTATATCAAAATATATATATTTATATATAACTTTATATAATTATATATAGTTATATATAATTATATATAGTTATATATAGTTATATAGGGCCATTTTTCATATATAATTATATATGGTATTATATATAATTATATCTAATTATATATAACTTTTTTTACCCGGGTGGGTGCGGACGTGCTTTTTTGTGATCCGTTTAGTCTAGTATTGTAATAATTAATGGTTGGTGTGAGAAATTGTTGGATATATCAAAGTGTTTGGAAAAATTTCTTTGAAATTTTGATATATTTATCGTTATAGTTATTGATTTAATTCATTTTTTATCAACAATTGTAATATTTTCCTTTTTCGATTCATGGTTAGACTTATAAACACGTGTTTTATTGCTAGTTATAAAACAGTCCAAATTTTTTAATATAGAGGCGCTTTTAGCGCTTTCTATAGTAAATTTTAAGTTACCAACGTTGCTGGTAAAAGTTAGTTAATGGAAATGGAGGTAGATGGAGCCAAACTCGTAACACCAACTAGATACACATGTGCACTTTGTAAACAGACAAATTTGAGAAATGCTAATCAGTGTAGTGGTTGTGCGCAGTTATTCCACAGAGCGTGTTTGTTAAAAAATCACAAATACACAAATGAACATGGTGTGTTAACTGAGTGTATTG